>JANHFX010017153.1:162149-212829 GCA_027560015.1 Chloroceryle amazona
GCTAAATTCATGTACTGATATCGAACAAGATGTACTAAGTGAATGCTTAGCTATACAACAACTCCACACATCTTCACGTACCAGATTAGAGGACATTGTCGTGATGCGGATGAGGCCTTTCAGATAAGGAGCTGTACAAGTTCCAGCAGGTTCCAAATACAACAGCACGGCTTTTGCATCCAGCCTACGGGATCAGAGTTTATTTCCCCGATGCAGACAGCTTTGCTCTGCCTTCCTGTTAATTAAAGTATTGATTACAATACCGCGCTGTTTACATGCAAGATTTTGCATGGTCTTGGCCATTCACATGCAAATGAACTCGTAAGCCTTTCTGTGCCCTAAAATCTGCTGATGTCAGTCTTCCAATTCTAACTCCACGTTGTAGGACATGTGGCTTTCTATAGCTTAGCTTTGATGCCCCCAAGTCATATTATCTCAATTCTGAGGTTCATTATGATAAATCTTCCACCGCTTTTAAATCAGAAAACTTTAATTGTACCGTACTCATTCAGCTTAGGTTTTGGCTCCCGAAGGCAGCAGTTTTAATTGCATCATTTGTATAGTGGCCCAATATGTTTTGGTGTGAAAAGTGCATTATCACGTTGAATTTTGCATTATTTTTACCATATGTTTTAGTTACGCTAAAACTTCGGATGGGATGTGGCTTTCCCCCTGCTCTCTCATTCTCTCTTCAGTGTTTTTTAATGAGCTAGGCCCACACTATTTCCTTTTGTTCTCATCAGTCGAGGTTTTAGGGAGCTGTTTATTTGTAGGGTAATTCTTGTATTTATGTAGAGCAAGGCATTAGACATTTTTATCCTCTACTTATTAACAAGCCAGATGGTACCGGCTGCTACCCACACAATTCCAATTATCAGATGGCAAACTGAAATATACGTGGGGCAAATGAGAAGATGTATATTAAAGAAGCATCGTGGCGAATTGGCTTCCCAGAGAAGTTGATTCACAAAGGGGCACAAGCAATTAGGGTGTGACAGCCTGCTGCTGAATGTACGGAGCTGGCCTGGGGACGCAACCCTTCAGCCTCCAAAATTTTAATGCTATCTCCCCTAAGGTACGAATACTTTGAAATCTGATTCAGGTCTTTCATCCTTTAGATTTCTTGTCCGCTTCAGAGCGTTACAGAATATCCAAGCCAGTCAAAAGCATTCCAGAAGGATGTGGAAGAGCTGAAAATTAACATGAAGTTTGTGCATCAGCTGTCCTAATGCACCCTCGGGTACCTCTTGGCGTGCACCTCAGTAATGCAGGAGTAGCTCTAACCCTGGAAGGTAGGATCCAGCAAAGTATTGCTATCTCAGGTCTCAAACTGACCTAGAGATTAGGATTTAGGCAAGGTTTTTTGCTTAAGGGCAACTTCCAACTTTAGGTTTAAATATAAGGAAATCTGGTCACGCTTGTTGTGATTGGCTTCCTGGTCTTTCAAAAGCAATTTTTGTATATTCAGAACCTAGACCCAGTCCTCACTTAGGAGATTCACCCTACGTCAGTGACACATGCTAGTAATAAGGAGTGAGTGCTTTAATGGAAGGTTTTACAATACTTTTATTTTTTCCCACCCAGAAGACAACAACCTCTCCAGGAAAACTTTTGGGGTAAGAACTGTGCTCTCATGCTACCTTTATATTGAGATAGAAATCATACATATGAGTTGGTTGGGAAGATGATGAATTAGGTGGAAAACTTGTTGTGTGACATTTCTATTCCTTTCCCCCCCCAGCTCAAGCTGAAAGCACTAACCCCAGTCAAGCTGTGGAGAAATTGATGTCCTCAGGTCAGACCGGCTAAAGGAGAAAGTTATTTAAGGTAAAGTAATGGCTTTCTAAAGTCCTTCAGTTATTCATATGGGCTGCTAGGAGGTTAATCTTCTCTGTGAGTGGATTTTTGCAAAAGTTGGAATGCGAAGCATTTCAGATTGTGTCTGGTTTCTGTTTATAGCCTCCCATCAAGAGAACACCTTCTCTTTCAACAGCTGCTCTCACGATGCCAGGGAAAAGGTATTCTCCTTGCAGCTGCTCCTGGCTCTGACACTTGTAACCTACATATCCTGGGGAAGTGTCTAAACAGGATGGGTCTGAAAAACAAACCTTCATGGTTTAAATACCATTTACGCTTCAAACAGTTTACTGGGTGCAAACGGTGCATGTGCAAATTCTCACTCCTGTTCACGGAGAAGTGAAAGATGTGTGGAGGCATCTGGCTGCCATTTGGTTACACAAGTGCACGAATCCACAGCTACAAAGAAGCTGGTGCTGCTTCTGTCTCACCTTCCATCTGTGGAATGGGGGGACTAATAAAGCTCCTTTCATCTTATTGTTAGCAGCAGACTTGAGCAAGCTCTGCAGTGGTCTCCAGGATGCTGTCAGTGAGATCCTAAGTGTGAATCAGTGATATCATTCACAGTGTCTCGGGGAGTTCAGACAGAGCTTTTGACAGGAGTTCAGACAGGCTTACCAGATACAGGAAAAATCCCCAAACCACTGTCCAGTGCTCAGTCAGTAAATGCTCATTCTAGCAAAAGTGGCCCATTGCCTACTTTGTGTACCGATGTTCCTCAAAAAGCTTAGGCAGTGTAGAGAGACTCAAAATAAGCACCTCCTTCAAACTCCGAGCTGCATCTGCCACTCTCTTCCAGTCCACACAATTGCCATGGAGGTTCCCTTTTCTGCTTCAGTTGTTGAAAATCTGCAAGCTCAAAGTTTGCTGTGATTTCTCAAAATAAGAAAGCAGCACTGGGTCGGATGCTTGGCGATCACTGACATCCAAATTGTTGTCAGGTCTGGATTGCAAAGAAGTGATTCAATAGCTGAACATCTGTGTACTCGCTCACGTAGAGTTGCTGTTTCACCCACAGGCAGCTGTGGAGCAGACAGGCAAAATTCTCTACATGGTGATAATTACAGTGTGCCTTACAAAGGAGGCATAGTCATAAGAGCAGGCAATCAGTTTGGGTATTTTAACTTTGGAACAGGGCAGTGCTGCTAGATCCAAGGCTAATAGATACAAAATAGGTTTCTCAGCCAAAACAGAGGAATATTTAGTCAGATCTGAACAAGATTAGAAAACTTAGGAAACTTTTTCCAGTCTCAGTTTGGCTTCTATAGAAGCAACGGTTAAGAACTACCCCAGGCATCCAAACTCTTCCAGAGACCAAAAGACAATTGATTCTCTACGGATTTGCAGTTTGCTTTAATAGGCTTTTATTGCTCCCTACACTTGCCTGCCTGCTCTGTCTTAAGCAGTGGCATCAGCCACTATATTATCATTATATTATCATTACTTACCACCAGGTTAGCAGTGACAGCTGAGTATCCTATCAGAGCTCAGGATCCTTTCATCTCTTATCTCGTGCTCGGTCAGTCCCTTGGTCACATCCTTCTTTATATGATTTATATTGGAGCTAAAGAAAAAAATAAAGAAAAAGGAAAGCTTACAATGAAATCTTTCTCTCACCCACGGCAAGCAGCTCTGCACCACAGAAAGCCTATGAAGTAGAGCTTAAATGGGATTTAATTAATGCATAAGCCTTGTGTGCTTGTACAGGACTGCCTCTCCCTACATTCTGGATCTATGAGCTCAACTTTCTTTTTCATTGCTAGGAGCTGAAAGGCGTTGAAGGATAAAACAGCCTTCCTTGGGTTCCTTCTGATGCTTTGGATTCGTTGGTTCAAGATTCACGTGTGAATATGAGTGTGCTAGTGTGACATCTTGGGGATCACAGCCAGAGAGAAGAGTCTCACCCCAGGGAAACAGCAGCCTGGGCCATGGCAGGAGGGAATGTGTCATGGAGCATAAGAACTGTGACAAAGTGCAGGAAGACTGAACTATGTCAGGCCTTCAGTCCTGTATCTTACTGTAAAATGGCTGCATCTGATTATGACAGGGGTTTCAGGTGCAATAATAACTACACAGCAAGCTCCTTTCCTAAGCAGTAGTTTGGTTCGTGTGTTTACACAACACTTGTGGTGATTGTGGTGAGCCGAGTTACTAGTGTGGGTTTTTTTTACCAATGGCAAGTCTTGTTTTTGCACCTGAAATATTCACTGGCTGTATTTTATTTGTTATCTAAGCAGGTTCCAGATTTTCACAGATTTTTCTCTGAGGAAAGATACCAGACACAGCAAGATTTGGGAGGAAAAAAACCTGATAGGTCACTCTATAAAAGCAAACCAGCTGTCAAGGTTTTGCTTGTTCCCTTAATAGGTAGCTGTGGAAAAGCATTGTTTGGATAGAATAATTGCAAATCTGGGACTGTGGCGTTATGTGATGCGCACAGGAGGAAAATAAGGAAATGGAAGGTTTAATTTAAAGTGAAAAATGTAATTTAAAGGAAAACCCATTGGACAGGGAAGCTGAGTGGTAATGGGAGCATCGCTCCTGCCTGCAGTCAGGGCTGGACAGAGGACACAGGCTGGGCACAGGCTGAGGAGAATTGCTCCTTGTTGAGGTTCAATATAATTTTCTGACAGCCCTGGCACAAAGGTGTGTGGGCAATGAGCACCCACTGCTGACTGGGTGCTTAAAGCAGGCACAGGTTATCTGGCATTGGGGCTGTTGCCGCCCCCGCCGAGAAAAGGCTGTGAGGTGGGTGCAGGCAGCCTCTGGCTCCTGGGACAGGCAGGCTGGCTCTGCTGGCACGGGAGGGTTCTGTGGTGCCCAGGTTTGGCCCAGATGGCAACCCCTGCACTTAAAGCCTGCAGAGAAGCCTTGGCCCGCTGCTGCCCATGCACACGGATGTGTCCTTGAGTACTCCAGACTCTTATGGCAGCAGTCCCTGGGGCTCCGGGGGGGCTTGTCACAATTTCTGCTAGCTGGGATCCATCCCGGTGTGTTTCAAAGCCTGCAACAGAGAAGAAAAATTCATCAAGATGCTTAAACGTGTTAGTGTGGGTTGAACACAGTTGCTCTGCTGACCTCGCTGGCATTAATCCGGCGCTTACAGCAAGGCGTTGCTGAATCAGCTCTTATGTGTGTAGTAAAATATACCAGTGATTTCTGCAATCAAGGCCAGTGCCAAGCTCTGGTACATCCCTGCCTAGACTCAAGGTATTAGACCATCGCTGCCGCGTGTTGTAGCTGGCATTGCAGCTCCTCTTCCCAGGCCTGCTGAAGATGAGCAGGAAGCATCCACACAAATTGGCTCATGCCACTTCTTTAATAATTCATGTATTTTTGCTCTCTTCTATAGTTAATGAACCTCCCCCACTCTCACCCTCATTCTCTCTCCCTCTCCCATTCAGTCAGTTTGTTGTGGTTTCATGTATCTAATCCATCTGTCACTCGATTATAGCTATCGAGCACCTGTTATGGATTTCTAGAGTTTCATTCAAGCTGTTGACAAGTTATTCACAAATTGGCCCTTGTCACACTGTCATCGTGTGGAGTGCACTTTAGTGAATTCTTTTGGGTACACAAAATAATGAGCAGAAGACAGCAAGGCTTGTGAATTAAGCAGTTTCATGTCCCTAATATTTAAAGAACCGTTAACAGATTGGAAGTTTCTTGTTGGTGGTATATTTTTCAAGCCCTTTACTTAAAATATTTTGTCTTCTCCATCCCTTTTGCATGAATAAGCACAACACAACTTGCTTGAGCTGTCAGGGCGAGCTGTGTTGACAGTGACGCCTTATTGCACGCAGCCGACGTTGCAGCTGCGACAAGTCCATCATTGCTTCCTCTGCACAGTCCTCCTCATCTCCTCTGCTTTGGGACCAGCAGGGAAAGCAGAGGGCTGGCTGGCTGGCCCTTGTTAGCTGCAGAGCTCTTCTCCTCAGGTGGTTCTTTGTGTTCTTTTGCCCTGGAGGCCACCGGGCAGAAATCGGGTATTGGGGGGGGGACAAAAGTAGCAATCCAAGAGTGAAGTTTCCCATGAACAGAGCCTTAAGAAAAGTTAAGGTTAAAGCAGGCTTGGCTGTGTTGAGAAAAAAATCTCGCTTTCCTAACAACCTTCCAAAAATCTCAGTATAGCAGAAGGCCTAGAAATAGAGGTTTTTACTCTGTTTTTACTTCTGCTTCCCAGATGACAGTTGTTGCTTACTCCTCACTCTGTAGACTTTTGTCCTACGCTGCTCACACACCTCCTTAGCTTCTCCCTGTGCTCTGCTGTCATTCCCCAAATGCTCTTGACAGAAACCTGTTCTGAGTGTGTGGTGAGGACCTGAAAGGGATGTGATACCAGGAAAACACAAGCTAAACCAGAATTCTAAATCATTCTCGCAGTGCAGCGTGGTGGTGGTGTAGAAGATTGCATTTGCAAAGAAAGGCAGAGTGATTGATCTGTTTGCAGCTATAAAATAAGATATTTATGCACAACTTGGCTCGAAACAAGTAAATGTATTGCATGCATATCTGTGCATTTAAATCTATTTTGCATCGATAAACATATGTACGTTTTTCTAGTGTGAATCCATTGAATAAGATTCCAGGGCTTTGGTGTTTTGCTCTCTGAGGAGGATTTCTTTTTTTTTCCCCCAAATTCAAAAGGCCAGGAACTAAAGTTTAGCAATTGCCTGGTCCATATGGGGTGCTAATATAGCGCTGGAAAATTATCTGGCAATTACGAAGGGGCTAAATTACTTCTGATCACTTATTAGATTTCTTACTGCTTAGGGGTTTAAGGTACGATGGGTTTTCCTTTGTGGTTTCCCAGGGAGGAATCCAGCCGGTCTGATCGTTGCTCTGGCAAACCAATAGGTGGCAGGACTTCAAAGCAAACTGGGAAATAGTAGACTCATATTCCATTAGAACCAAGCTTAAAGTAGAAGGTGCAGCTGCCTCAATAGTCAAAAGTTTAACAGTTAACTCAGAGGAAGTTCTTTTTAGAGTTGTTTTCTTATTTTTTTTAAATGTTTATAATTCAATGTTCAATCTGTGAGCTGCAGCTCGGATACAAAACCTTCCTTTTAATTAAACACGAGAAATTTTCAGGGCAGTTATGGGCTAAGTTTGCAGTTATGGGCTAAGTTTACCTAAGCAAGGGTGCTGAGGTATTAGAGGACGCTGGTAAGCACTCAGGAGTTTTAAAGATTCATGTAAGATTCAGATCTGCAAAAATCCTTAGATACCTGAATATTTAGTTATGCTGATGTGACACTGATCTTCTTTAGGGATCCCAGCATAATAAGTAGGCTATGATCTCAATTTCAAAACCAATTTGTTTCCTTTGAGCCAGATCCTAAGACCAACTTATGCTCCTGAAGAGGCTTTTCTGAGAGTTTTAAACCCACATCACAGTGAAACCATCAGTGCAAACCAGTAACACCACCTTCCCACCCTGCTGCTAGCCAGCGCTTTCCAGCCAGCCCAGTCACACCTTCAGCAGCACGGGTATGAGCTGCTCTGAGCCCTGCCTCAAATGCAGCCCCTGCAATCTCTGACACCAGGGCTTTAGCGTGGCTACCAAAACAGTCCTTTCATGAGTGGCTTACCCATCCAGCAGTGGCCTCAGGCTTGCTGTCTCCCAGGACCATGGCAGCAAAATAAACACAGGCCACCTCTAGATGGAAGGAAAGCCCATCTCCAGCCTATGTGACAGCTGAGGGATAATGAGAAGAATAGAATAAGCTCAGGAGAGATGGTCTTCAAGACAGGCAGAGGTTTTGACAACTAGGGCACAGGCTGCTTAAGTAGTTGACTTGGCTGCGGTGCCCGCGTCCGGCAGAGAGCTCGCAGCCAAGGATCCCGAGCGAGGGGAGCCACCTCTAAACTGGCATCACATCAGTTGCTTAGACACATAAGCCCCATTCTTCAGCCTTGCACTATTGGCTAATTCAGGCAGCTCCCTGCTCAGCTGTTTGCCTTAAAAAGCTGAAAATCCCTTTCTTACAAGCTTAACAATTCCCATATAGGGATCCCAAGCTGCAAACAGGCACTCAAGTTGGTGTCGAAATTCCAAGCTGTGAGAGGATGAGGAGTTGTGTTGTTCTCCTCTGCCAAACAGCGCTGAAAACCATCTAAATAAATCCCTTCAAATCCTAAATCTTGCTGGCTGTGAGGAAACCAGGCTAGGGGTGCTTAAATACCTTTTGAAAGTGAGGTAGGGTCCTGTCACTTATTTACCCCTAAAAGGAGGATGCTGGAAAGTGATTTCCTTCCCAAGTACCACTCTTAACTTGGGGAAATGATTCCTGAATCGTGCATGAAAAAAAATTATTCATAGAAATAAGGGTATCACCATCTGTCTACATAAAAAGGAAGCATAAAACAGGCCCCAAACCATATTGGTGTTTGGGCTTTTCCAGTGAATCACTTTAGAATGGATAGGTTTTCACTGGCTTTATAAAAACACAAACAACTATAATGTGTTCCTTCTATCCTTCTATTTTTTTTTAACATTTTAGTTGGTGCTTGACTTTTGTCTTCAGTGACTTAGGGGTGCTCCTTCCTACTCTGAAACGGTTCAAGAGGAGAATAGTTTTGAGGAAAAGAAGTGAGAACCATTCCCAGAAATAGCTGTTGAAGACCAGTGGCAGAACTGGATAAATTTGGGCTAGGTTGTATTGGTTGCACCACTGAAAAATCAACACAACTCATTTTTCCCACCTGCACCTGACTTCCCATTGTCATGCCCCTAAAATGAGACTCTTTTGATACTTTAGGAAAGCACCACTGCCCAAGTGCTGTGCCCTGAGCTCCCCTGCAGCCCACGTGGCTCTCAGCAACTCAACCTGGAGCTGCTTCAAGGAAGGGGAATCTGTGAGATGGTTGATAGCACAGAGCAGGGGGGCAAAGTAAAGGGAACCAAGACGAAAAAACCCAACAAACAAACCCAAAAAACTCAAAACAACCAACTAAGAAAACTTTTGTTAGATCTTCTCCTGCTCTGAATGTTTATTGAGTCTTTCCTGTACATCACCACTTGAAACACTATTGATCTAAGTCGTTGTCTCTTGGAGGCAGTGGTGGGGCTGAGGTGGCTTTGTGGCGGGCAGTTGTGCTGTTTCCTTCACTTGACAAGTTCAATCTCCTGCCATGTCTTGTTCCATTTCCTTCTCTTACTACTGAAGAGACGCTGGGTCTCATAAAAGCTGACGTGCCCTGAGAAATTCCGTGTACTCTTCCTTCGCAGATCTCTGAAGGTGTACAGTAGATATTTGACTTTGCATAGAACAAAGGCTCCTCAATTCATTGGGGGGGGAATACCTGTGGGGGAAAAAAAGAAAACCCAACAACCCCCATCCTCCTTGCTTTGTGACCGAGTTAGTGAGAAATAGCTTATGCACACAAAATAACAATGTGCTGTATCAGCTTTTTCCTTTGGGGATTAGCAAAGAAAAATTTGATTTAGTTTTGGTGGCATTTCCTCCCCCGTGCTCAGAGAAAACCAAAATTCCCAGGTAAGGGTTTAAGGAGATGTGTAAATGCAAAAAGATTTCTTTTCAAGTTAACACTGCTAAATCTAAAGCTTTCTTTAACTATGTGCTAAGTCTCCCATGTAAACTCCTTGCTCCTAAATGGCTATAAAAATATTAAATATCTTACTAGCATTCAACTAAACAATGAAATAAATATTTGCTGCTGTGCTTATTTGATCCTTTTCCATTCAGCTGTCAACCACTGTCTTGGAGAGGTTCACAGTGCTGCAGAAATGTAGCAGCTGAGGACTAGAAGTATTTGTATGCCAAGGGCAGCGTCGCTCGCTGCTTACAGCTAGGTTTGTATGTACATGGGCTGAGCAGCTGTGATATGCATTCGTTGTGGTAGTCTCATAGTTTTATATATAAATGTAAATGTAGTTTGATTTGTATGACAGTGATTTTGATTACCTTCTACAGTTGTCAATAGTTGCACAAATAGGACCAGATGTGATGGTAAATTCTGGCCTGTTCTGCATGAGGGTGTACAAGAAAATATCAACACCCCCCCGCAGAGAATGATGAATCAGGCTTGTCAGGGGAGTTCTGATTCATTAGTGGGCCAGGTAAACAGGAGTGCATTCTTCTAAGAGAAGTGTGATGTCATTTAAAGCCACTGTATAAAGCCTTTATTCCAACACGGCTGCCTGAGAGCACAACTTTAACAGCAGTCAGGTAACAGGAAGATTCTCTGTCAATGACTTCTCTTATCAAACTGCTGCATTTAGGAATAAATCCCCTAGTAAAAGTTCTTCACTGTCTCTCTCCCTACGCATTGACCTTTCAGCAAACATAGGCTGAGCTGCCATTAACAGGTTTTTAGGACATTATTGGCGAGTACAGGTTTTTTACTTTAATTTTCATGCTACTTTGCTTTTGACTGTGCACCAGGGATATTTTTAGATTATTGATGACTGCACCATCTGGCTGTATTCTATTAATACCAATAGAAGTGAGTTTTGCAAACTCTTTCTCCTTCAGTTCAAACCCTTAGGCACTGTATCCTTCCACAGCTCCAGCAGGTACTCCAGAGGGAGTCACCTTGGGTGCATTAAGCACAGAAAGTTATTTGCTCATGTTTTAAGTGGTGTTTCTACCTGTACTTTCTGACAGTTGGGACTTCAGAGTAAGGAGGACAGAAACAGATTTCAAGGTTAATTATCTTATACCCTTGACTTGTGAATCCACCTGGATTTTGCTGTCTGCAGAAACTTGATGGCTGGGGGCTTGGTGGTGGTGGTTTTACGGTCCAAACAGATGCTGAAGGCCTTTGCCCAGTATGAAGAGCTACAGGAGTGCCCTCACCAAGGGACTGGAAGTTCAGCGTCAGATTTCTAAGTCCAGTGGTGGAACTGGACATGGAGAAACTCCCAATATTTTTGAGCCTGGAAAAATTCCCACTCAGCTTGATCAGAAAGCAGCAGAGAGTGTCTGGTTTGAGTTTTTTGGAAGCTCTTTTCTTCATGGTTTCCAACCACCACCTTAAGAGAAGGATTCAAGTATTTCAGTGCTCATGGCTTTGCTTTTAACACCAGCTTTGGCTGACCTGCCTGTTTAGTTCTTAAATTCTGGCTACTTTACATCCTATTTTAGTGCTTCCATCACTTTTTTTTTAAAAAAAAAAGGTGTAAGAATTCACAGAACTCATGAGAATCATGGATTAAACACTTGACAATCCAGTTACACTGAAGGCTGTGTTTTGGTTTCACTGGCAATAATGGAGCAGTTTAACTATAATTTTATAATCCTTAGAACTGTGAAGTTTTGCTTTTTTTATTTTTTCCTGAGAATTAATCCTTGAAAGCAAAAATCTGTTGACAGCGGGTATTTTGATAGTAAAGTGAAGTGCAAACAGTGAATAGCCTGCTGCTGCTGCAACCCATAAGCTAAGGAATATATATATTTTTTTTTAATAGATATGCAAAAAAAAAAAGCCACAGAATTGTTTGTGGGAAATTATTAACAGAGAAAAAAATGATGATTTAAATCTTTTTTTAAAGTTTGAGGAATTCTTTGTCAAACTCAGCTCAGAACGACACCCAGCATTGTAATGGTATTGTCACCTGGGTGTCTATATGGTGTGTGTCAAGATACCCAGCTAGCCAGATAGAAACCCTTCCTAGGGAGGTGACAACAGGGCTTGGAACAAGGATATTTCTGCTGTGTGAGCTGCAGAACAAAGTCCATTATCTGAGAACAGGAGCAGGGCTTTACCAACTTTTTGTTCAGCTACAGTTTAGAAACAATTGGCTAAAACCATAGTGTACTATCTGTTTGTTATAAGCCCCTGACTGTAATTCTTATGGAAATTATTTTTATCTTCTCCAAAGGGAAAATGTTTTGGAAACTCCCCGTGGGTTTCTGCGGCTGTTGGTTCATTACATGGATTACTCCTGCAGTGTTTTGGGCTCCCACACTCTGGACTGAGTTGTGATTCCATCTCTATCTGCATTTCTTTCTTTTGATGCCTTTTTCTTTCTCCAACCCACACTTTTCCCCACTGGGAAGTAAATTGTTTCATATTTTTCATTTGAAGCTAAGGCTCCTTAAATGACTTCCATTGAGGTTTTCCAAATCAGGTTCCATTAGCAGAACAAAACTGAAAACAATTCCTGCTGTGGTGAGCCTTAAGAAATGGGTTGTGTAATGAACCAAGACAATGGGTGATTGACAGTCAAGAATTTAGTTGGCTCTGGTCCATTTAACGAAGCCAGGACACATACGAATAAATCTCACTAAGGAATAGCCTCCCATGTCTCTCCTAATGTCAGCAAACAAGTCAACCTTATATAGCAAGGAAAATAAATACTCAGGTTTAAGGACTTTGATAATATAGGTCCCTGACAAAGATAAAACAGGGTTAGCATTCTTTCTTGGAGTTAAGGAGGAAAATTAACTTCAGAGCCACTATCACCAGCCCTGTGATATTGGACTAGGGCACAAGCAGTAATGGGATGGGGGAAGAGCTAATGTGGATATTGCAAAAAGCACAAGGGATCCCAGACTAGTAGTCTGCTACTGTCAGAGCAGGGCAGCAGAACAACGGGACGAGTAGAGATGCCCAAGAATTTCTGGAAAAAAAAAAAGTGGTATGGTGCCAGCTGGGCTCTTTAGTGCTGGCTGACTGCCAGCGCTTGGGGACACCAGTGGGGTCCTGCAGAGCCACTTTGGTGTGTGCTTCCCATAGCAGCTGACACTTTATCTTCAGGGGTAGACTGACAGATGCTGCTGAAGCACAGCACCTGCACAAGTTCAAATCACGAGCAAGTTCAAACTACGCTCTGCCCTGAAGCAAATAATCCTCCCAGAACATTTGTCATGCTGGACTGTGGTGCTAAGGCAGACCAGAGGCTCTTCAGGAACTGGGCTCCATCCAGGGGGAATTAGGTAGCTTGCTGCACCTCATCCTGCTCGCTCTGGCATGTCACCAAGCGGTGTCAGACACAGGCTGCTCTGCAGAGCAATGCTCTGATGTGTCTGCACAGGGCTCCCTACAGCATTAGTAAGGAATTCCCCTCCTTCTGCGTGTCTTCCTTGGAGGTCCACTCTCCCAGATCTGCAACGCTGTAAAACATGAGGAGAAACAATAATTCTGTGAGCTACCAGCATGGGTCTCCTGCAGCCAGAGCTGCTGGCCCACGTACCAAAATGCTGCCGTGTGAAGTGGTGAGAACACCTTGGCTCTGTTCCGAGGTAACTAAAGTAACCCATTTCAGACAGATTAGACTTCTTAGGTGAAAGCTAGCCATTTTCTGAGAGTCTGTCTTGGGTATGCCCAAAGAGTCACTTAAAACCTGGGGATTCCTCAAAGTCCCACCTCAAAATCAGGAGAGATTCAGATCTTAGCGTTCAAAATCAGCCTTTAATTACCTCACAGGCAAGGAAGGAAAGCAGAAAAAGCTAAAATTAGCTGTTTTCTGCTTTTCAGTAATTTTTTATTTTAAAGTAAGAACTGACTTTTTCAGCCCTCATCCTGCATGTTTTCTGATGAAGGTAAAATGAAAGCATTCTGACCTGAGGAAAATCCAGTGAAGTTACTGGTGAGCTGGTGTGGAGGGAAATTTTGTTTTCTGTTTAGTCCTGTGCCATGTTTTGTGTCAATAGCACCTTTGGATAGCCCTAGTCTGGAGAGTTGGACCACAAAGTCTCTATCTGGAAAAAAAAAAAAGCTTTGTCCACCCTCCCCATTTGCCTTCAAAGTATTACTGGGATTGGCTCTTTAATAAAACAAAAGCATTGCCACAGAAGCCTGTGCTATGGATAGCAGCATGTGATCTCAGTCTGGAGGTTGGGACCTTAAAGAAAGCTGCAGTGCTTACTTGTCAGCCACCGATGCCAGTATGGTAGAAATCAGGGCCAGTAATCAAGTAGGACTGCAAAAGAAAAGCATTTGGAGACCACCTACCCAGGTTATTGCAACACTTCTTTTTTCCCTAATATTTTTTTTTTTTGTTGACTTTAAACTATTCATCTTTTTTTTCATAGATTTTAAACTCAGAATCTTCTAATTTAGCAGCTGCTTATTGTAAGAGAGAAAATGTATAAGTAGTTCATCTTGATAAAGTTTTGGGCTAATGCTTTGTGGGGAGCCATAAACCAAGCGTGTTTCAACTTCCCACTTGCAGTGGGTCTTGGGGTATGCAGGAGGGCATTAGTTTTTTCCAAGCCCTAATAATTCCCCCTCATCTCATGGTAGGGTTCACTACTGCTGCAAGATGTGCTCACGCAGCTCTTGTTCACCTCAGCTGGTTTTTATTCTGATCACTGGACTACCACAGATTTTCAGAGGGAGCTACTCCACAATCCAGTAGTGCTACTGGAAAACATTTACTGAGCAGCCTTTCTCTTCTCAGCTTCATTTCATTTCACCAGGCCTCCTATGGGATTCTTTTGTCTCTAATTGCCCTTTAAAAATTTACAACCGTGTTGATTTTTGGAAGAAGTCAGGTAACTGGAACGGGAAGAGAGTCTCCAGCATAACTTGTGGAAGAATAAGGCTGCCATTGAAAGGAAAGCCTAACCAAGAGTGAGGAAACTCTCGTTCTTATTAGCCCAACGTATCTCAACATCCTCGACTACTTTGATCTACACCCACCACCTGTAGCAGGACTGGAGGGAAAAGCTTTTATCCTTGTAATGCCAGGGGAGAGGGTGTTCTCTGTAAAGAAGGTGTGTGGCTGTCAGCTACAGAGATGCTCTGACCGCTGTGCTTTGGCACAGCTTTTACCACTTTGTCCCATTTGCTACATGAAGTGATCACAGATGTTTTTCTGGGGGCATCCCACAAGAAAGAAAGACTTTCTTGAAAAACCCAGTCAGGTTGGCAGAATCAGGGCAAAGTGAAGTCAAACCTAAATTTCTGGATCCTAACAGTAGTCTGGGCAAAAGATGCACCGCACTGCACAGTCAAAAGCCTTTTTTGGCTTTTAATTACCAGAAGCAGAGCTGTAGTTGCCTTGCAAGTCAAACACGGTTGCAGCTATCAGACAGAAATTTCTCTAGGATTAGGGAGGACTATTTTAGGTCTCAATTTGATATTTGGGAATCCTTCGTTCTAGCCAAGTCCTTCTGGAGGATTTCCTGAACTCCACAGCAGCCATTTATTTCAACTAATTACAGACAATCTGTTCTGGAGAAAATGAGTATTAGTACAGGACTGAGATGTAATAGAAGTGTCTGTGAAACATTCCCACTTCCAAAAATCATCAAATTTTTTTTCTCATGATTTTAAAAGGAACCTGACATCATCTGATAATATAAGTAGCCCTTCCCCAACCTTCAAAAGCCACAAACAACTGGCTTCTGGCCCTCAGCATCTGTCTCTTTTTGAGAATTTTCTATGATTTTTTTTTTCTGTTGATAAATATCAGCTCACAAAATGAAAACAAGGCAACCATGAGGGTGCCCCTGTTTCAAGTGGCAAGAGCAATCATGTGCATCCTGCAAATTCCAGGTTGCAGCATAGGATCTATAAAAACCCCATCCAACGGATCTGAAGGAGTTAGCCTGATCTGGGAGTTCTACCCACATCACAACTGGTGCTCCTCTGCAGGTGTGCCTGGATACAGGCTGCTAATATTTTTAAAGTCTCTGCTCCATAAAGTTAGAAAAAAAAATGATTGTGATAAAAATAGCAAGACTAAAACACCACTTGGTCTTGAAAAAATCTACTGGAAATTAATTTTATACCACTAATCTAATTTATACTAAGGAATCAGTAGAGATGTCCTTACTTGTGTAGGGAGGTTTGGACCAGATGACTCTAGAGGTCCCTTCCAGCCTAAAACATTCTATGAAACACAAACAAAGGAAAGAGATCTAAAAGCAAATCACAGACTAGGGTTTAAATAGGCTTGTAGTTGTAGCACATTCCAGGAAATGTCAACATTCTGTAAAGATAACAGTTGAGTACAGCAGCTTAATAAAAATTCAGCACTGAATTTTAAGGAATCTTTACGAATGTTCTCAGAGTGCATATTGTTATGCATTGCATCTTGGATAATTTACAAGCACAAATAATTACTTTGAAGGAAGTGAAGCAATGAAGATTCAAGCACCAGATCTAGGAACACTGCTGTTTCCTCAGGCAGGCTGGTACTGAAAGCTCCTACTCATCCTTAGGGTAACTGTGTACCACAGACTGCAACAAGCAGTGATAAAATCTGTAACCTTGTGCTGATGAACTATAACCTGGGAGAAAAAGTTAACACACCGATGTGGGATGAGAAATATGATGGAATGGGAATAGACATTGACAAACAGAAATTAGGAAAATTAAAACTATAAATTATGCCCATTAGGTACCTTCCATGTTTTTTTGTAATGATCTTCATCTTGCTGTCCTACTTCCATCCTTAATTTATTCTCTTTAGTAAACTAAATAGTCACAGAGTTATTCTGCTATAATGGGATCAAAAGTTTTTGCTTAGAAGAAGAAATTATAGAATATCTATACTCTGTAACACTAGGTTACAGTGTATTTCTCTGTTCAGTGATAGCTGTATCCATGTCAGAAGTACAATGCTAATAAACTAAGAACATCTATGCTAGAGCAGCCAAGGATGAATAAAGATGCATTTACTACCAGTCAGGAGAATTTCCTCAACATTCCTTGGCTGATTTACAAAGTTCTTCATCCAAAGTCGCATCAAAGTTGTCATCTTACCTTTGTTACAGCCCCTCAGTCATTCAGTCAATTTTCTCCTCTCTCTCAAATATCCTGAAAATAACCTTCAGCTTCTTTAAAACAGAAAGCTTTGGCGTTTTGGAGAAACCGTAATGAGCCAATAAACCCAATTTGGAGGCTGGTTAGTATCACATAAATTAATTTCCCTGCTAAATGATCAGAGTCACATCCACCTTTTTCACTACCATCTGCCTCACAACAAAGTTGGCACTGTACTCCTTTGAGAGGTGGACTGTAAAAGTGTCATTTAGAAAAGGCTTATTAACAAAATCCTTTCTAAGTTCCAATTTTCCCGTTCCAGGGTGATGAGCACAGGCAGCATATATACTGTTAGCAGGAAGCACTCAAATGTCCATATGGCATGCACTTAAAAAAGAGAATTAAAAGAAAAAGTAAATGGAATGTGTGTATGGAGCTATAGACACCTATACAAATATTCACCTTCATTTTCAGGGGCTTTCCTAAGCGTCTGATCGTGACAATTCTGCTGGTTGTTCGTTCTGCCCCTGAAGGAAGAGTCCCTGCCAGCTGGGGTATTTCCCTTCTTGCCTCTGGACTATTCAATCAAGCATTTTGCCACACCTATCAAATGGCACTGGAACAAACCAGTTTTCCTGAGCTTGCTCTTGTTTTCCACCCCTTCTCTCACCTCTTCTGCTGTGTGACAGACATTTGAGGTCACTTACTCGGCCACCTCATTTCATTCCTCAACAGAGCCAGGAACTTGGCAAGTCCTTTGAGACAGTCTGATGGCAGATGATGCGCAGAGAAACAGACACGGGCTTCAGTCTTCTTTGCTGCAGAAATTCCCATTTCTAAGTTCTCAGGTGGACCATTCCTAAGCATAACAACGCAAAGCTCCAAACAGGCCTTCCCCAATCGACTGGTGTTGCCCAGAGTTCAGCAAGAGGAGACGTGGCACATTCACCCTCCAGCCCAAGGGGGAAGGCGATGCACCCATGCAGGTGAGGACTGCGGTCAATCGGCAGCTTCTGGTGGAAACACTCAGAGGGACAGACAACTCAGCTGCCCTGCAGCATCAGAGCAGTGCTGCTGGGTACTCTGGCTCTGGATGGAGCTGCTCCTCCCCTCCTGGGGCTCTGAAGGTAGCAGGGAGAGTGCAGGCTGTGACAACTCTCTGGAAAAGAATCGGTTTAGATCATACACGCAGGACAGAGGGCTTCCTGGAACCTGTTTGGCTTTCTGGTGTCTCTAGTCCTCTTGTTTGGGTTTGTCTGCTGGTTTGTGCCCATTTTCCTCCCCTCACCACATAAAGACTTTTGCTTCCTCTGTGTGTAATGGGGGGAATCAAGCTGGCTTTGCAGTTTGCAAAAGCCACGGAAGCTCCCCAAGCTTAACTTAGCCCATATGTTTACGAGCTGTTGCAAAGCAGGAAACCATCTGAACATGGTTCCTAAAGTGAAACTGAAAACATCTTTCTGGGTTTTTTCACTGGTGGGTGAATGTACATGGAAGCTAAGATCTTCTTTATATTGAGAAGCTGGCAGTGAAGGCAAGGAAGTTTTAGACAGGGACTTTGCTTTCCTTTTTCCACTAAGGAAAGAAAATATGGTGACAAAATTCATCCATGGGACAGTGGGGGATTATGTTTTTCCAGGGGAAGGAAGTGAGGAAGAAGTTGAATACTCAAGTTAGAATGTATATATATATACATATATACATGTTTCCTTTGATGTAGCAGAGTCAGAAATTAACAGTCCCATCAAATGGAATTTTACCAGTGTCATTGAATTTGCAATGAATGGTTCTTACCTTTCCTGGGCTGAGGAACCCCTGGCTGTGAGCTTTCAGACGAGGGAGCAGTACCAACAGGACATAGAGGCAGCACGTTATCTTCTCTCTTTCATCAAATGGCCCACGGCATGATGATGTTCTCTGATATATAATGCAGATAGTAGCTGTGGTTTATTTTCAAGACAGTTTTTTCTCCAGATTCTTAAAACTTCCACTCCCCCCACCCCTTAGCACTGGCCATAAATCCTGATGTAGTAACAGGAATTACTTGAGTTACAGTGACCACTCCTTTCTAAATAACTTGAACAAACACTATTAAGAAGGTTTCCATAATTTTCTATCTTATTAAGTACAATTGGATTCTTTTTTTTTTGTTTTTGCCCCTCAATATTTATTTCCTCTGGTTTGTTTTTATGGGTGTTCTAGGAAGGATTGGATTTGGAGAAATTATTTTCAATAAATGTACGTAGGAAAGTTCAGACAGTTCAAACAACAAAACCAGTAGCAGTAACCACATGAGTCAAATTTCACTTCAAAGTTTTTGAAACCATATTGTGATTTTCTGATCTGTTTTCTGTCCTCAAAATGGAATCCAAATGACTTCAATGTAAATTAAAAATAGCAAACTGTATGACTGTAAAGGTCAACATCTAGACCACAGAATTGCTAACAGTGTTTCTTTCAGCTCTATTGTCTTCCCAAATTTAGAAAGACTTGAAAACTTCCTTCTCTGTCAAAATTAGCACTACCAGTAGAACATCTAGAAGACTTAAGATATTAAATCTTTCATTCACCTGAAAATGGATTGCTTTTCAGGTAAAAGAACCATAGTGTATAAAACATAATTTCTCCAACATCCATTTCTGTATGCAACAGAAGGAGATTTCCTATTCACTATGCTGCTGAATTTGATTCCTTTTAAAAACACCTATTAAATGGTAGTCTGGGATTTTTTTTTGGAGTCTGGCTGCTGAATGTCTTCTTAAAATACTGGAAACTCCAAAGTATCTGCATGTTGCAGTACAGCAACACCAATATTAGGTAATAACAAAGTCAGCCTATCCCCATGTCTCAGGTACAGTCAACTGAAGAGGCAGAAACTTCTGTTTGCTCCTGCCAGAAGCTCAGGAGGTTCTTCTCTAATTCAGGAGGTCAGTGAAGATTTTTCTGCTCATTACGAGAGACCATTTCTGTTCTTACCCTGTCATGACTGCAGCTGGTCTCTCAGATCCTGAAAACATGGAGGTACCATCATGAATGGGGTTTAACTGAGATCTTGGAACTCCTCACAACTAGTCTCTGTTTCCCCACCTGAATTACAGACACTTCCAAGTTCACAAAAATGGGAATTTCTCCTTGGGAAAAAAAATTTGGGGTGGATTTCTGCCTGAACACATGAAAAACATGTAAAGTACTTTCAAGCACCAAAAGGTAGCTTCCTGACTGCTGGAGGTGTAGCCAGTCTATAGCTGCCCCATCTCCTCCTCCGGTGGTTTGAGGAGCACTGCCTGCTAGCTGGCAGCAGCCTAATTGCTGTAGCACCAAGCTGCTGAGCCAGGCTTCTCCCCCTAACAAACAGGGCACACAGTACTACTAAAGAAAGTTTAAAAATAGTTTTTCCTGGGGTTTGTGGTTGACTTTGGGTGTAGAAACATTCTAGCAGTGCTTTATAAATACAGCTTGTCTTTTTTCTTATTCCTTATCCTCAACATCCTACAAATAAAGCTTGTATTGCATTCTTGTGTTACAGGTTCAGAGCCATCTCCCTGCCAGCCAAAACCACAGGCATTGTTTACAGTGGTCATTAAAACACCTATTAATGTACCTGAGTTCTCAGCTTGTCAAATCAACATGAATCTGGTCAAATTTCCTCCAGGTGTATGGTCACAAGAAGCAGAACCCTTCTAGTCCTTCAGGCAAGTAAGATTCTGTACACAAGACATGTTGTTGGCATCACTGCTGGGAGCACACTGCATTCACATCAGGCTCATTTAATGTGTTGCTGGTCTATCTTAACTTTTCAAAGGCACAGTTGCTGATTTTAAAATGATGCCATTGTTTTTTTTTTAGCCTCCTTAAAACCAAACCAAAAGCTTGGAAATAGAGCTATCATTTCTTTGTATGTGTTTTTGGCACAAACACAGGTTTTGGTTTTTGTTTTCAGGGTGCATTACTTGGTATTCTGCAGATGAAAATGAGCTTGGTCACTTTGTGTTCTCAGCTGACTGGACATAAATCTTCAAAGATACAAAAGCTACATCACAATATTTAAGATGACATTGTGCTTGAGGTGGCAAGCCACGCTCAAGCACAACGTACTGCTTGGAGAGCTTGCAAGCTTTATTAACCTGACCACAGCACCATGTAAAATGTGGCTCTGCCATTTCCTATTTTGCTCTGAGCATATCCAGACATGAGACACCCTGGATAGCTGCATTTTAAATACAATTTCAGCTGGGAGGAAGGCATAAAAAAAGTAAACTGCAGTGCAAACTGTGGTCTGCTCAGTTTGTACAGTCAACTGACTTCAGTGAATGAGATGCAGGATGAAGCCATGGAGCCTGAACCTGTGTCCTCCTTCTGGAGCAAGGCCAAGTGCTGCAGAAACCACCACCAAGCAGGACTGGAGGTTTATTTTGGAACTATTTAGATGCTCCAAATGAGCAAAACCCCCATTGCCTGCTCCCTGTCAGTTACACCCAAAGAGAATTTGTTTAATCTAGAGCAGCAAATGTCTTCTAATAGAGATGAGCTGTGTAAACACTGGGGACAAACATCTGTTTAGGTTTAAAATTAACTTTTGATCGGAGACAGGCATAGGCTGGGTTCAGAAAAACTTAGATATGGACACGTGAGGTGGGAGGGTTTGAACCAGCCTTTCAGTGGGAAGCACAGGCAGCTGCAGAGGGGAAGGCAGGAGAGGGCAAGAGGAGAACAAGGCTGTATTAAACATTTCTTTACAGACTGTAGTTGGGGCTATCGTGGTTTAACCTCTGGCTGGCAGCTGAACAGCACACAGCTGCTCACCCACAGCCTCCCCCCTTGGGATGAGGTTTAACAAGGCCAAGTGGTGGGTCCTGCACTTGGGTCACAACAGCCCACGTCAATGCTACAGGCCTGGGGAGGAGGGGCTGGAAAGCTGCTAGATAGAAAAGGACCTGAGGGTGCTGGTGGACACCTGGCTGCACAGGAGCCAGCAGTGAGCCCAGGTGGCCAAGAAGGCCAACGGCATCCTGGCCTGGATCAGGAACAGTGTGGCCAGCAGGAGCAGGGCAGTGATCCTGCCCCTGCACTCGGCACTGGGGAGGCTGCAGCCTGAGCACTGGGGGCAGGTTTGAGTGCTGCAGGAGACACTGAGGGGCTGGAGCGAGTTCAGAGAAGAGCAACGGAGCTGGTGAAGGATCTGGAGAAAATGTCTCATGAGGAGCAGCTGAGGGAGCTGGGGTTGTTCAGTCTGGAGAAGGAGAAGCTGAGAGGAGACCTTGTTCCTCTCCACAGCCACCTGAGGGGAGGGTGCAGTGAGGTGGGGGTTGGTCTCTTCTCCCAGGTGACCAGTGATAGGACAAGAGGATGGGCTGAAGTTGCACCAGGGGAGGTTCAGGTTGGATATTAGGAAAAAATTTTTTACTGAGAGAGTGGTGAGGCCTTGGACCAGGCTGCCCAGAGAGGGGGCAGTTTGTGGATGTGTTTAAGAAATGTCTAACTGTGGCACTTCAGGACAAGGTTTAGGGGTCATGATAATGTGGAGTGGACGGTTGGACTTGATGATCTTGAAGGTCATTTCCAATCTTAATGGTTCTCTGAGTACTAATGACAGTACTAATGAAATGACAGACAAAGTGAGTGATAGAAGCCAGGAAGACTCTACCCGTGCCCAAGATACCAACTTTCCCTGCTCCAGCTGTACTGAAACAAATTAAAAACAAGTGTCACCACCCTAGGCCAGCCCTCCCCTTATATAGGGGCATGACATCAGCATGCTGTCAGCTGTCCCACTGGTTGGTTGGGTTGCTTATCCTGGCTGTGGCCCCTCTTAACTGTTTGTGCCAGCAGCTGCTGGGGATAATTAACCCCAACCCACCCAGAACAGGGGTGAGTGGGAAGTACCAATGGCTGGTCAAGGAACAAGATGCTCAGATGCTGTTGTTAGGAAGAACTAAAGCTTTTTGGCTAAGAGGTGAAGATGGTGTTTTCTGGGTACCAACTATTTTGCTCTTCTAAAATCCTGTTTTCATTTGCTTATTCAGGGTTTCATTGCCTTGAAAAATTTCAGTGCTTAGTTTGTAAGTACTTGATGGGGGGGTGGAGTTTGCATTTGTTTTTGAGGTGAAAGGCTGAATTTAGTTGTGTAGGGGAAAGAAATCAGTGTGGGCAACAGCATAACTGTCATGTTCTGACAACCTGGCTTTCCCTTTACAGCTCTGTGGAGCAGAGAGGAAGATCGCTCTCTCTTCCCCCGAGCTACATGATGGTCACAGGGAAAAAACATCAGGATAAAAATAGGGAAGGGATTGTTGTTGCTGTGGCTTTAGGGTTTTACTCATTGTGGACTTATTCTGGCCAGAGGTGATGAGATCAAGGTTTTTTTGCTTGGGTTTTTCTTCTTTTAACTGACAAGACAACTAGCCCATCCTCACTGTTTTGGAGAGCCTTGGAAGTGGGTGCAGGCACTTGGTATGGGCACATGGATCATTTTATATTGGATACTGTTTGAAGTAGCCATACAGTGATTCTTGACATCACTGGACCAGCACAGCTACAAATCTGTCAAGAATTTGGGAAAAATTCTGGACTGAGAAAAGTGACCTGTGAGAGTAGAGGGAGAGTGTGTCTGAAACCACAAAGATGGTGCAAATATGCCACTGGACTTGAAGATTCTTTTTTTTTTTGTCTTTGGTCAGCTACTTTGACAGTTACTTGTAGTCTGTCTGTGAATGATGAAGGGCTCCTTAAATCATTGCTGACCTCTTCCTAGTCCCTCCAAAAAGGAACAACAGAGGTATCCTTAGAGGTGCTAAAGGCCTCCAGAACATCCCAGTAATCCACCTTCAGCAGGGGTAGAGATGCCCAGCAAAACAAGCTGTATGAGGCCTTTCTGCACTGGGAAGAGCAATACCCTGCCAGTCCTGCTGACTTCTGCAGTTAACCCGGTGCTTACGAGATGACAGTGGGGGTTCTCCTGAAATATGGTGCTGGGATCTATGTCTGTTGACTGGTTAAGTGCTCCTCTCTGACTCTCTGTATAGAGAACCAGCAGGTACTGAAGGTGTGGTGCTCAGATATTACAGTGGTAGGGAACTTGAATATCTGGAAAGATCCCTGGTAAATGATATGCTCTGCAGATAAACCTCTGCCAAATTCTATTCAGATGGCAAAGAGATAATGTGAATGTGACTCTAATGAAGGAAGGCTGGAGTTGCCATAATGCATGCAGGTGCAATTGCTCCAAATCTCTCTTAAAATCCATTTTCCTGCCAGTGCTCATTCTTCCTTTAAACAGAAGTTAATACTCTGCTGACATTACTGAACTCCATCATGCTCATTATCTCAGGCTAGCATTTAGATCAGGTTTTTGGAGGTGAAAGACCAGTTCATTAACTCTATTGTGTCACTCAATGACTTCCTGTAGAGAGATCATAAGTCAGATGGTGGGTGTCACTGCTGGAAGATAAAAGACAGCTATAAAGTAGGAAGACAACTGGTATAATTTGCAAAAATGAGGAGAAAAAAAAAAAATTAGTCTATAGCCTTTAATTTCTATTCATAGTTCACATTTTAAGTATGTTATTTAGAAAACAGTGCAATCGAGGGATTTTTTTTATTTTAATGAGTTTCAGAGAATGGAAAAGGTTATAGGTTGGTTATTTCTTTTTGACTTAAAGAGAAGAAATAATATAGGTAACAAATAACAGCAATTCCTGTAAAAATGAATTAAAAATAGGTGGTTTAAAGCCAGATGTGTTGAAATGCCCATATAGATGAACTTGTCTTGGCTTAAAGAGAAAAAGAGAGTGTTTGGAAAAGTATTACTTTGTCAAAATGATAGTGTTATAAAACTGGTTGAATTTTTATTAAAGAAAAAAGGCAGCTGCCAGGAATCAAAACTCGCTTATTTGATACAAACAAAATCCCCACACTGTTTCCTCAGAGTAAAGAAAATGTTTATTTTTCGAATACTCTCTGGGATGAAAGAATTTTTTAAGACTTTTTTTTTTATTATGGAAAGTAGTTTCCTACTGCTACTGCTTATCAACTAAACATGAAGCTTCTCA
This sequence comes from Chloroceryle amazona, assembly GCA_027560015.1. Lineage (NCBI taxonomy): Eukaryota > Metazoa > Chordata > Aves > Coraciiformes > Cerylidae > Chloroceryle > Chloroceryle amazona. Next base: position 186,737 of record JANHFX010017153.1, read on the forward strand.
GTTTGCACGTGGAAAATAAACAAGCAAAAATAATTTTCATGCATTTTTTTTTTCAAAGAAAATTTTCAAATACGAGCCTTTTCAAGTGCAATTAACAACCACTTTAGGTGAAGAAGCAGTGTCAAGTAAGGAAAACCTTTGCCGTGGAGCTTTGCAGCTTCTGCTCAGCTTCCACCTCCCTGTTGCTCCACAAAACGGTGGGAGATGGTTCGTGCCCCTTTTTCCTCCTGAAGATGTAAAAAGCATCACCAGGAAGGGGGGGAACTTTTCATAAGCTTGAATATTTGCACTTCTCTGGGCTCCAAAGCACAAAGGCCCATGTTCTGGGAGAGGTTGGGCAGCAGCTCCTTAGGGATGCCCTGGGCAGAAGCCACCTCTCACCAGCAGGGGAGCAGCTGCTCCAACTGGTGGTTACTGGGTGGTACTGGTTGAGCTTCTTTCTGGACAATAAAACAATCCTTGCAGGGCACTGCCAATAGTAAAACAACTAAACGTATTGTAATATCTGTTAGTATTTTAGTACCTTTCAGTAGCCTCACTTCTTCAGCTGGTGGCACTGGGATTTCCAGCTGGTGACTCTGTCTGAGAGCTGGGTGCAGGCAGGAAAACAGCAGCTGTTTCTCCATCTGTACAGAATGAAAAGCAACTGCACCGCTATTCTTACTTTTGAGGTCTCGAGCTGTCTAAAAAAACCTTACGACTTGGGAAGCATTAGATCTTGTTCTGTTCCAGACCTATTCAAACCCTCTTCTGCCAATAAACCCTGGTTTTCCCTGGTGTTCCTTCATATTCATTAACGGTGAAAAGGAGGGCAGTTCCCAAGCTACGGATGAAAGAAGAAATAAGTTTTCCTTTCTCCTAGCTGGGTCAGAAACAGCAACTTTTCCCTTCCTCATCCTGCCCCCGCTTCAGCTAAGTCTCTTTAATACTGAGCCATTTGTACCTTAAGTGAGAATCCCCTTTTTAGCTCCTTTAAAGACAAAAAGCACAACTGAAAGGGGGAAGAGAAGAAATGCTACAGCAGCATCCATCTCACTACAATTCACACAGTTATTTATTGACAAATTTGGGTTCTCTTGCTGTGCTACCTGCCAGAATCCTTTGCTTTATTTTCCAACTGGACTGAGACACTTTTCACAAAAGCCTTTAGTACTTGTCATCCATTCTGTACTGTCCCCCCCCTCCTCCCTGCACCCTGCAATTGTAGGCTGTACCCACTTGCAATATTTTCTGCTATTAACAGACTGGTTGAATTTTTTTTAGCAGCTCTGTAATTGGAGACCTAAGAGTCACTTAATATAAAGATCACTGAGAATCATAAACCATTTTTTTTCTTGACCTTTTCTACCAAAACATAAGCTTCTGAGTCAGCCTCCTTTGAAGCCACAGAAGTGCTATGTATTGTCTTGTTGATTTCTAACTTCAAGCAATTCTTCTCTTCCATTTCCTCCTATTTTTAGCATCTGAAGGCTGGAATTTTGCAATATGCTATTGCTCTTTTAGTAATTTGGGTTTTTTTTTTCAGGAACAAATGTCAGCACATCAAAAATTCACTGCTTTTAGTGTGTGTCACTTGAGATCAGTGGAAAAAAACAACTTTGTAGGTCTCCTTATTGAATCATAGACCGTGGGTGCTACTATGAATATTTTTCACAAAAGTTCTGTGACCAGTCACTTGAGCATCACTTGTTGATAAGCAAAATCCCTAAAAACTCTCAATGCTGAAGAAGAGGCCAAAAACTGAACATTATCCCAAAGGTGAAGGGGTATGCAATCAAACATTGCTCTGGCATGCAGCTTTTGTATGTGTTTTGTTATATAACTCATGGGTTTTTTATCAGTTATAGAGTATTTGTAATGAAAGTAACTGCACATGCACTTGTTGTTCACCTCCTCTCTCGCTGTTTAGATGCAAGTCTTAAATCCTCCAGACCTGAAATGTTTTCTGCATCAATCTAATCCTCTCAGACAACCACACAATAGCTATTTATAAGGAAAAGAGCTTTTAATTTCTAGGAAAATGGTTCATACCATCTTTCTGATCTTTGGTTAGCGAGGAGAGGGGGATGTGGTGTCACCGCAGATGCATTTGGCAGATACAGCCGGGGGCTGTGGTAGCTCCCCTGCTGCCCTTGAAGTGCTGCCAAATAAATTCACCTTCAGTGTACGCAGCTCGCTCTCTCCTGATCATATAGCTGTGGCTGTGGAGAGGGTCAGGCTCCTCAGAGCACGCACAGCTACAACTCTTACACAGCCTGCAACACCAAATGTACATTGTAGAGTTAGAAGGACTCCTTATTTTTCCAGGATAATCAATAATTCCCTGTCCTGCTGCATGGCCAGAGGCGTTCAGTGGTGTTCGGGGCACTCACTGAATGGAATGAACATCTGGGAGGAGTGAAGGAAGCAGAAAGACTTCAATATATTGAAGAAACAGCCGGGAGATTTTCCAGAACTTTGGACAGTTTGCCATTCATCAAGTTCGTGTCTAATGCGCTAAAGAAATCGAATATATGAAACATTTACATCAGGGCTGCTAAATTGCCACCTAGTGGTCTTGGTAACGAAGTTAACATCTCTGGCTGATCATCATCACCCTGATCTGGGGGGAAAAAATACCAGTGTGCTTTCTGTATTTTTGTCAGGGTATTGGTACCAGTGCTCACTGCCCGTCAGGTGGCCCGAGTGGAAGGGCAGCAGAGAACAATTTCTGAGCTGATGCAAGATGGGGCTGCTGGAAGTGTTGGGGTGCCAGGGCAGCTCGTGTAGGATTTAGACACCAAAAGGGAATTTCGAGGCCAATGAGCCAGCCTGTGTACAGGGTGAAAAATGCTGCCAGGTACGATCCTTAGTCTGTTACCTCAACTACTTATTATTCCTCCTTTATTTTTTTAAATAGGGTAAATATTTTGATAAAAATACTATTTTTATATAAATAAAAGGTCTTCTGACTGTTGGTAAATGAGTAGAAAGTCAGGATTTTTGTCCTTCTGAGGCTCAACCAGCTCCAGTGTAGAAAGCAGTTTGCTGTGCTGGGGTATTCTCCCACCTTCTTGTCTCACCCAGCCTGAGCCATATGTTCATCAGCATTTGCTGTTTACACAGAGCCAAGCAGATGGGGAAACAACGAAGGAGAACAATAAGTTTTGCAGTTCTGCTTTTGTGATTAGTCACGTAGGTCTGCCCAGAAGCTACTATGAGAGACTAAAAATAATTTTTCGATATGATGAGCCACACAAACAAAGTCTTTAGGGATTAATGCATCCTCAATCATCTTACCAATAATCAGCTCGAGGTGCACTGGACTGCATGTTGACAAAGCTGATGCTCCCAGGAGGTGGAGGCAGCAGAAGCCTCGTGTTGGGAAGCAGTCCTGGAGCGGGGGCTGCAGGCTACATCTCTGGGAGGACACATCAGCTGTGTCAGAGATAAGTCAGAGATAAGTCAGTCCATGGCAGCAGAATCCAAGTGATTCATCTTCCTCCTCCATCCTGTCACCTGCTGGGATATAGTCCAGTTAGTGGCTCAAGAAGAAGCATCAGCTCAGAGAGACAGATTGAGAACCCAGATTGCACCTTCACTGAGGTCCTGCATAGTTTAAGGTGTCAGATGAGCATGGCATTAGTCTAAGGATGCTGCATAACCCAAAAGCTTCACCCTGGCCAGAACACATCCCTTTTGCAGATCACTGGGCCCTCGTTTGAAGCTTTGGCACCTCTCCTGTCTCCTCTGGTGATGCACTGAAAGCCCTGTAAGCGAGGGCCATCACTTCCCACAGAACATGAAGTGAGGCAGGTGAGGAAAGCTGGGTGAATAACAGAAAACAAACAGGGCTGGGGCAAGTGATAGGACTTGGGTAGCAATAAAAGTATTAAATTGGTGCCAGGAATATTGTCTTCCTACACTTCAGGTTTTGTGACCAAGTACAACTTGCCATAAATAGGACCCATATAGCATCCTGGCTTTTTCTTTCGTATCACTTTTGGTCTGGTTAACCTTAATCTGTTTTAAGATAGAGTTTGATTTTAATTTGTGGGTATTTTCCCCCTCTTTTTTTTTGTTTTTTTGTGCATGTGATGTGTAATTCTCTTGTTTCCCATTGCTCTTTGGTTTTGTTCAGGATAGATTCAGTTAAATTTGCATCTTTTTTTACATACTTGCATTGCACACTGTTTTGTTTTAAACAAATATTGACTCTTTCACTAGTGTCTGACCTCACTTCCTTAACTTGATCATATTTCATTTCAATAAAGCTCTCTGTAGAGTGAATAGCTATCTCTAAACTGACTGTTTTTTTTTTTTTCCAAGACCTCAGCTTCCCTATTTTTCAAGCTGTTATGGAATTACATGAATAGAGGAAGCTGTAAACACACTCCACACACTGATGTGCCATGAGGGAAAGGCGTGCAATTGGAAGTCAGTTTACTCCTTAATGTACTCTAAGTGGTTTGGTCCTAAGGAGTAGGCAATAAAAGGTGAAAGGTAATCAATACAATACTGACTGAAAAACTGCAACTTTAACCACATAGCTGCTGTCAATAAAATTACTCAGGGACAGAATGAGCTATAAATGTGACCAGCTTTTTCAAAAAATAAATGGCCTGTACCAAACCCCAGAAGATGGGGTAAGCCACAAACCAGCATTTAGATGGCAATTGCTCATTTGAACTGCAGTGTGGGGTAGGGGTTTTATTTCCTCCTCAAGCCTTTCCCACGTGGTCTCTTCAGGGTTTATTAGGATTGGTTTTGACTGAGGGATTTACCATGGAGTCCATCTGTCAGTGTTCTGCTATCCCAGCAGCCTCCTGATTTTTCAGACCCTGCTCAGTTTGCCATGCCAAATGGCATCCATATAGCCCTGGAAGACGTGCCTTCAATCTCTGGGGCCTCAAGCCTGCAGCAGGTAACACTGAATGCCTTCAAATACATCTCTTAACAACTTCTGCTGCTGTTTCCAGGTAGGAAGGCCTAGATCTTCCTGTCTTCATCCCCACAAGCAGCCTGAGTTAATGGCTTGAGAACTTGCTAGATGAATCATTCACTCAATTTTTTTTACATTAAATTTATACATACATTTACAAAACCACCAAATGCTTTCAGTAGGAAGAAAGCAGTTACTGTGTGAGCCTCAAAGAAGAGACAGAACTGCTCATTTGCCACGTGTAGTTCTCTATGTGGCAGCGTGAGGATGGTGAGATCTTGCATTGGCTTTGAAATGGTGTAGCAGTACAATGTCTCAGTCTTGTCTTCATCTCCTATGGCTATGCAGTTTCCACTCGGTGCAGAGCGGCCAGAATGAACTCGTGCTGGTACCAAGCTGGTTATCACACCTGGAGATGCCTTGTGTGGGGCAGGTTAGCTACCCTCACTGTTCTGGCAGAGCTGCCTCAAGGCTTTTTAAAACAGAAGGACAATCAGACACTTAAAAATGGAGCAGAGTTTTCTGGCAAATAGCACATCTCAGGTTAACTGCCTTTTTTTCTTGAGAGATCTTAAAGACGTGAGCAGGGAACTCACAGTAACAGGACAGTCATGACCTAGAATCAGAGTTTTTCAGAATGTACAGAATAGTTTTCAGTCAAAGGCATGTAAAAGTTGAAGTACCTGAAATGTTGGGGGTGTTCTTTTTAATCATTTTCAATAAAAATTGTGGGGGGGTTAAAGAAGTTTGACCCTTTATAAGCAAGAGTTACTTTTAGTTATCAATTTTTTTTTATTTTCATTTGGTATGTGTGTGACCTCCAGGAATAAAACCAGCTGCAGATACTGAAGTAAATTCCCTTCTGCCTTTCTTTCTATGGAGCTGGTATTTCTAATGAGCCTCCAGTCAGCTCTGTCATGTTAAAATGAACTTTCTGAATTACTGTTGTTCGCCTGATTTCACAAGCAGCCCTTTGCAACCCACAACACTGTCACTAACAACCTAACCAAAGGCAAAAATGTCTTTAATGTCTAGCTCGCTGTATGTTGGATAATATCAACACCTTTCAGCCAGCAGCAGCAGTATTTAAATACAGCTGGAGTGGAACAAACCAGGACATCTGAATTTTCAGAAAGCCTCGTATCCATTCTTCTTTCTCTCCTGATGGAATCCTGTAAGTTATAATTTTTTTTCCTGTTTTTTTCTATGTCTTGCTAATACTTTGTGTCTCATCTTGGGTATAAAGGTTTTAAGACTGATGGGCTTTGACGTAAGAAAGTGTCTTTTGTGTTACAAAGCAAATAGAATTGTAATGTTAAATATAAATGTTATGTTTAAAAACTTAGGTCGAGCGAAGTTATCAATCTATCAGGTATATCTCTGTTGTTTCAGTGTGGATTGGGCACACAAACTACTGTCTTTTGGAATAACACGGGAATAAAATGGCCAGAGACAGTACCTTTACTTGCAGCTTGAAGTTCATTTCCAGTTACCACTTCAATATATTTGTCTTTAATTTCCCATGACAACCTCTACTTACTGTTTTTCAAAGAAAGAGTGTCAGGTAGATGGGACTGGAGGGGGGGAGGAGAAGTTGCTTTGCCCATTCTCCATCATCTTTTCGATCATCTTTTCATCCCCTTTCCTACAAACACAAAACCTTCACAAAAAAAAAACAAAATCCAAAAAACTAGCAAGGTAACTTTTCTTCTCTTATGTGCATTTGTTGGGGTAAAACAAAATCTTTCCACTCTCTGGCTCTGATAACTATGTTAAAAAAAGAGATGGCTATAGAACACAGCAGTTCTTTTTAAGAGATTGTATTAGGTATACAAAGCATCAGTTAGGATTAAAAAAATTAAGGGGAAAAAAGAATAATTCTTATGTCTGGCAGCAACAGAACTGTCCAGCTGCTAGGTCCAGGTGGAGATGAACTCTGAAGCAATGCTAGAGCTAGCCCACTGATGCATATTGCCAGAATAAATCCTTTCTTTGTTAACGAGTCCTCTTTGTACAATGATGATACACAGGTCTAAACTCTGAGTAAGACATGGGATTTCCTTCTAGTCTTACGACAGTGCAATTCAGACTGGAATCTGACTTGAATTTTGTCTCAGCACTGGCAGGAATGTTCCCTGTGCCAAGGGCAGCACAGCTCGCCCCTGGCAGGGCTGCAGAAGCACCTCACTACCAACCTCAACCGCTTGCCAAAAGAGTTATCACAGCTAGAATAGCTCTGACACTGAGCTAGAAATCCGAGGGGGGGGAAGGATGCTCTCCCAGCTGTTAATTCCCACTTTTTCCAGTACTTTTAACTTGACATAAAAGCTGTGCACCAGCAGAGGGCATTACATGCCTCACTAAAATGCAGACTGATCAACAATTTGAAAGGAAGGGGAAATTATTCTTCTAGCCTTCTTAGGATATTGGACACTTGATGTAACTAATCAAGTTAACTAACCAAGCTTGATACAAACTGGGATATCCCAACATAGGGTCTGTCAGATATTTCTCAAATGTTCATTCATCTCAGTAGCTCCTTTCCTGGGAAAACATAGTAAATTAATTAGTTCTGGCTTGTAAACAGAGGGCGAAACTAAACTGTTAGAACTTTCCCTCTAAACAGATGAATTTGAGCAAAAACTATGAAGAGGAGGTTTATTTTATAGCCTAGTCATTGCACAGGTGTTGTGGAGGTTGGTTTTTTTCATTTCCCTCCTGCAGCCTTTCTCCATTTAGGGAGCCACATGTTTATGGGCATTTTTTCTTTACTAGCATCAAGTAATATTGAATTTCATCGGCTGAGGAGCTACTCTTGGGGATATCATTAGTTACAGAAATATGGCACAGCTGAGAGTACAGTTCTTATTTAAAAATATAGTAGAAAAATTAACCTTTCTCGCTTTCATTTCACAAGTCTACAGTCTTATATAAGGGTCCTTATAAGGAACTTTGTTTTTTTAAGCTCAAAGAGCTTAACATGTAGACAATCTCTAAGTTTATATCTATAAATTGTAATTTTCTATGAATAAGTAAAGTTAATACAGTCACTAGAACGGAGAGACAACGACTGGGGAAAACACAAAGCAAACAGCCTTTGTTGTAGAAAAATAAAAAAAAAAGGTAAAGAATAATTTTTAATTCAACCTAGCAGGTGAAATTTGAAAACATCTCTATTTCTGAAAAGCATTAGAAACAAAGCTTACTGAATAAACTAGGTAGAAGAATACATTCCTTTACAGAAAAATACTGCATTATCATTGAAGTTGTTGACAAAACCTTGTTATGTAAGAAAAGAAAAAATCTAAAATGGAGGTAAGTAGTCAAACAGTAAGAATCAAAAGTAATTTCTTCAATTCTACACTTTTTTTACCCAAAGATGTCAAGAATATAGCAGCCAATGATCTTTCTATTACACAAAGCATTCCAGCTCTTCACGTTTGTAGCCGAGTATGTAACTTGGGATCTTAGAAGGTAAACATAACGTAATGCTGTGTTTGTTTACAAGGCAGGGATCTGCAATGGCTTAAATCTGGTGCTTGGATATGACAAGTCCATTGATTTACGGGATGCTATTACTGGGTAGGATCAGTCACTTGCCTGCTCATTCAGTGTGGTTTTGCTACCTTACTTGAATCCTGGTATAGCAAATGAATACCTTACAGCAAAGTGTCTATCAGAAATGTAACATTTGGAAATACAAAGTTGGCATTTATTTCCAGCCCTGAAATGAAAATACTATTTCCTCCTGCTTCAGTGGCCCAGAGGAAAAATGTCTTTCCAATAACAGGATAAATGCCCGGCGACATCTATACGAGCGACACGCTGACGCTGACAAAAGTCTTTGCGCAGCTCAGCCTAAAATGATCTTAACTTTAAGCATCATCTAGGCTGCTCTACAGACAGGAAGGGCTGTGTTAGGAAGTAAAAGCCAATTGGTCTTGAAAGCAGCTCTCTGACAAGCAGAACTCATGAGAAACCATAGGGCAATATTAATTCAAACTCTAAGGTTAGTAAGGACAATATTTAAGATGTAAGACTAATGAAAACAAAAAAAAAAGTGCTTTAATTTTAAGCAGACTGATGTTTAGTGACTTCTATCCACAAAGTCTGTAAATCAGTGAACTAGAACTCAGCTTAAAGAGCATTTCTGGATCTGGGCCCTGCTGCTGGGAAAGCTTATGCAGGGGCTCTCAAATTTGAGCTGTCAAAGGCAAGGAAACTGCTCTCATGACTCAAAAAAAAAAAAGAAGAATATCTTGGGCTTCATGTTGTAAGGAAGAGGTGGCAGAAAGCCTTATAAATACTTTACTATTGGTGGTTTTGCCACTTTTTTTTTTTTTAAATGTCAACTGCATATTGGAAACAGTGGGTGACACACGTTGGCATGCAAAGAGGTGAGTTAGCCTCATGTCATGGTGCTGCTTAAGTAAAAACTTCTGCAGAAGTTACAAAGAAAAACTAAGTATGCATGTGGTAAATTTTCATCCATATCTTCAGCAGTAATAAACTTACCGAAAAGTTATGCTCTCTAGCCAAAAGGTTGGTGCTCAAAAAACGTTCTGAATCGTTATTGTTACTCCATCATTATCAGCTCTATCATTTAGGAACGTGGTGGGGAGGGAAGGGTGTCCTTTCAACACAATTATTTCTTTTTAATAGACAACAGATAGAAGGGAGTTACTAAAAGTCATCCCGGACTATAGCAAAGCCTAGACAAAAGAGAAATTTAGCCTAACTCCCAGAGGGCAAAATATGTTGCCACTGCTGATGCCAAGAAGAGGAACTGCAGGTCAGCGGCAGCAGCCAGAGGGTAAAAAGGAGGTGAGAGGAGTCAGGAGCATGATCAAGGGAGAGATGCCTCTGCATCAACTCGTAAACAAGCCCTTTATTCATGTTTGCTGCTTTGTTAGCATTGGAACACTTCAGACTGAGATATGAAAGATGATTTTAGCTCCCTTCTCTTTCACACAGATCCTGGACAGCTTTAAGCAAAACACATCTCATCTGAATCATGAGGATAAGAATGATAACATGTCTCTATCTCAGAGGGCTGATTATGAGAATAAATTAGATGCTCGGATGTTATAATAATGCATCCCAGTAAATTAAAAAGAATTTTCAAAACAAAATAATCACATTTACATTATTTTTTAGATAGCTACAATTCAAAACTCTCTTTTTGGCAAGCGCAAGCTGTTTGTACGTAAGCAAGGAATTTCTAGAGGGTTAACCCCAGAAATGTGAAAACCAATTCAGGAAATACTTCAGCTAGTTGACAGCAGAATAGATAAAGAGAAGACTATTAAATTATTAAATGACCTCCACTACAGCTTCTCATATGCAGTTTTGCAGCTGGAGGAGAAGTGACTGCTAGGATGCTTCGTTTGGTCTCTTCCAAATGTCTACAGTGAGGCTCTGGTTTGGAAAGTGATTATGTAAAAATAGCACTTCCTACTCAGCAGCTCTGTTCTTGTGTGCTTTAGTGGGGGGAGAGAAAACAGAAAAAAAATCACTGCATGTCTCCACTGCTGAGCCACCGCGACTCTGGGGGAAGAAACTGCATTATACTCCAGTTTATGCAACTTCATCAAAATCACCAATTTAAAGCTATAGTGTACCTAAGCAAAACCCATCATTTCTAAATTGTGCCCTTTCAAATCAGACCTGCATAACCTCATTACCTTCTGATGAATGGAAATGAATGTAATGAAAGGAAATAAACTCTTCAGACTGAAAAATCACGACTGGATTTCCTCCAGCTTCCTATCATCACCCAAACTAATCAAGCTATTTCTCCCCCAGGTGGAAAATGAAAAGAGAGAGATGATTATGATTCTTTTTTCTTTTTTTTTTTTAATATTTGGCAGGTAGTCTCAGAGCATGGGGCCCATATAAGTTTCAAGAGGTTAGATGAGGACTACAGAAGGCTAATAGTATGTTAACAGCTGCTAGCACAGGGATGTAAGTAATGCAAAAACCAGATTCATGCAGTTTGGCCAGCCTGTTGCCAGGGTTGTCAGACTCCTGAGTGATGGAACAGGCTTTGCCACTATCAGCTGCTTCCAAAGGATTGATATATCGCAACAAATGAGCCTCTTTCAGCTTTTCAAAAGAAGTCTTCATCAGTGTGATTTGATTTTATTTTTTTTTCCCCAAGAAGAGCAGATGAGGAGCCTTTTGTAAAAAGGAAAAGAAAAAAAAGTACAATTCTTAACACTGGAAAATGCATCCTTAGTATCCGTCTAGAGATTTGAAAGACTACTTTGATCATCCTTGCCAATTACATACCTGTTAGAGGCGAGTACATTTACATATTTAATATTCAGCTAATCTCCAAAAACTTCTTTGATCAAACAGACATGCCATTTATCCTCAAACGCTGTGCCAAAATCTCATCTCTAGATAGCCTAATGTGTGAAGTGACGAATTTGTTTCCAAGTCTTTTGCAGCATGCCTTCCATTTTTCACTTCAGATTAAAACACCTACCCTTTTAACAAGTGTATTGCCTCTCCTGAACACTATCTTTAAATAGAAAAGAAATGGTACCAGAATGGTTCCCTTAGGGCTTTGCCTTTTGACATTCCTCTACTTAGGATAAGTGCTGAGAAAGAAAAGTAATGGCGTTATGCTTGCAGACACAATCCTTTTCCAAATGAACAGAAATGCCTACAAATCTCTCCCTCCCCTATGTGACATACTCTAGTATGCCTTACAGACACAGATCCGGAGTGCCCTGCATCAAGTCCCTGGAGCAGTGGACTTAGAAGCGTGACTCGCCTGAGAACTGTGAGTTCTGAGTTAGGGCTGCTGCACTAAATCGAAACCAGAAAGATTATTTCGTAAATTTGCAGAAAAAATAAAAGCCCACAGGTTCTGAACAGCAGGCAGTCCAGCAACAGAGGTTTTCAAAAGACTCTGGACTCAGATTAGTTACATTAGACATGACAAATCCCATTCAAAAGTGTCATATTTTTGTGGCTGAATTGCATTCTTACAGAATACTTGCTTTCTGAGCAACGTCCAAGCTTTAAATTTCTCCTTCTATACCAAGCTCTCCCTCAAGAGCATTCAAAAAACCCTTTCCCAAAATGAAGATCCACCCGAGAGTGTTTTATCCACCAAAGGAAGAGATGCAAACACAGGAAGGTTTTATTTTTGAGTCCCACTAGGACTCCAGTATTTCTACAGACTACTCCTTAGCGTGGCCGCTTCAGTGTCTGAGGCTTTGGACGCAGGCAGCTCTGGTCCCACAGCACCCTGGGCTGTGCCCCATTGGTAGCACTCAGGACTTGAAGGAATAACTGGTTTTGTAACTTAGCATGGAGCACAGAGCTCGCTAACCTGTAACATGCACAAAGGACAAGAGAGAAAGATTTTATTGCAGTAAAAATGCTCTTTCATGGTGTGTAGCAACCTTTTCACGTTCATCTATCCCCAAAATTATTTTGGAGGTTGTAAAGCATTTTTTCTTACCAAGGAATGGATCAGTAAACAGTAGAATTGATTACAAGGATACAAATAATATTCTTAAATTTACAAAGATAAAATTAAATAACCTTCAGCGAGAAGGGTTTTTAGGGTTTTCTTTCTAAATCACTAGGTTGTTTCTTTTTTCCTTTAGTCAGAAGAGCCATTTTCTTTGCAAAAATGTTTTTTTTCTACCTGGGACAAATTTGTAGAAACAGATTTACTGAGAAGAATTCTGACACTTTCCTGGCAACTTGCGATGATGACTGGTGAAAGTAGCTAAATTTTGCTGTAGAAGAAATTTGCAAAAACTCATGAAAACAGATTTTGAACTCATCCAAATGTCATCCCCTAAAGACAAATCTAAATAGAAATGTCAGGCTGGTAATTTTTTACTCACTTCAGGAGTATATGACCTTCACATCTTAATACTGGAGTATGTCTTACCCATAGAAAAACCACTGACTTTAAGGGTTGATTCTGGTATTTCTTTTAAAGCTGCCTACTCTACATATCTATCACATCATTCTGCCAGGAGACTGTTCTGCTTCTAGTGATTTCACCTCGGAATCTCCAAAATCTGGTGAGATCTATGAATGAAAAAAATAAAAATGGTGAAAATTAAAAAAAATAATAAAAAAATAGGCAGGTCAGGGGCTGACTTGATCAGCTGGAAAGCAGCTCTGTGGAAAAAGACCTGGGACTCCTGGTGGACAACGGGATGACCATGATACAGCACTGTGACCTTGTGGCCAAGGTCAGTGGCATACATCAAGAAGATACATCAAGATACATCAAGATACATCAAGAAGAGTGGCCAGAAGATGGAGGGAGGTTCTCCTCCCCTTCTACTCTGTACTGGTGAGGCCACATCTGGAGTGGTGTGTTCAGTCCTGGGATCCCGGTTCAAGGACAGGCACTGCTGGAGAGGGAGGGTACAGCAAAGGGCTGCAAAGATGATTAGGGGACTAGAACATTTCTCTTAGGAGGAAAGGCGACCGTCTCTCAATGAACCTGCCTTGGCAGGGGGGTTGGACTAGATGATCTCCAGGGGTCCCTTCCATTCTGTGATTGTGTGGCGCGTGTCCCTGCTTTGCCCAACTCCCCATAATCAGAGACAAGCAAGTAAGAGAGGGTCCAAAGGAAAGCTAAGAGCTCTGCATGTCATCAATTACAGATCACTTTCCTTCACCTTGTAAAAAATGTAAGGCTTGTAGTACAAAAGCTACCAGAGGACATGAGCAGTATTTCAGCCTCCCTATAGTAGCATGAAACGTGTTCTGACATTTTTGGGTTTGTTTTGCTGGGCGCTCCAGTCAAGAGAAGAAAGTCCAGGGGTAATTCGCATCCACCAAAGCAGCATGACAGAGACTTTAAACCGGGTATACCTGACAAAACTCATCTTCAGTCCCATGCTTTTTTTATCCCCTGTCTTGGTAGTTCATCTCTTAAATCAAGTTTAGAAGCCTCTCATTTAAATTCTTCATGGGTATAACCTGTTAAGAGGTGCTTCAGATGACAACTTAATAAAGGCTGATCTTGTGGTAACAGAACAGAACAAGATGACAAGAAATTAAAGTGCTATTCTTGGTTTTCCTTATTTTTTTTTCTAATTCTGAGAAATTTGTTTAACCTTGCTGTACTTCATTGTACGTTCTATAAAATAAGGATAATGATACATGACTATTCTACAGAGATCTGAGACAATAATTATCTTTACACTGAAAAGCTATGGGAATGAAAAGTATCATTACTTCACTGTTATTTAATTGTATTAAAAATTATCCTTCAACCTCCATTAAAATCTTTAGTATTAAATATAACAAGAGCAGGCCGAAGTAATGAATGCCACAGTCCTTTATTTTCTCTGTGGGTAAAATTGTTTACTCATATGAATTGATTGGCAGATCCAAGTTTGAAGGAGGAAGGATCCCCATCAAATTCATATCACCAGTTTAGTTCAGGTTCTTCCCAGACATTCTGCAGTGTTTGAGGTCTGGGAGGTTTTGAGCTTTGCCCAATGCTGCCCTGGTAAATACCCTGTAAAGAAAAATAATCTAAAAATAAGCTAAAGAAATCAAGCTCTCTGGTGTTAATGTCCCAGATGGGAGGAGAACAATGGCAGGATGCTGGCTAAACACAAATCTCTCTGCAGCTTTTTAATAAACTTTCCTCAACACAGTGCTGGCATAAATAAGATGTTTCAGAGACTATTTTTTTTTTTGTTAAGTAGGAAACTTGTTTTGTCCAAGGTAGCACTGAAAATTAGTAACAATTAGGAATAGTGCACCAGAACTCCCTCCTTCCTCTGCACTAACCAATGATCGTGTCTCTGAAAGCAACACTCTCAGAACCAGAAGAGCTGTCAGCTGAAAAATTACTACATTGATATCATAAGGTCAGAAGCTCTTTGATCTACTAAAAGGGAGCACTGTCATAGCTGAGGCACACAGGTGAGATGCAGCAATAAAACTATATAATGACATTCTCAAATGATTTATACTCTATTATTAGGCAGAGGAAATAATGAAGGCATTTTGGATATTATTGACCTTTGCAATAACACCACCTTTGGGTGTTACTGACCCCATGTGACCACTGGAAAAACATTAAAAAGTCTGCAAGAATATCCCTAAGAATAAGGATGCTTAAAAAATAACCTTTGAGGAAGAAGTTTACCAGAGGGTTTTAAAAATATTTTTAGTTTTGGTTTTATTTTTTGTTATTTTTATATTTAATAAGTGTTCTGGGTTGGGTTCAGGTTGATTATCCCCAGCAGCTGCTGGTCCAAGCAGTTGGGAGGGGCTGCAGCTGGGAGGGGCCACAGCAGGATAAACAACCCAACCAACCAAGGGGGTATTTGATACCATACAGAGTCCTGCCCCTCTATAAGGGGAGGGCTGGCCCAGGTGCAGGTGTCTGTTTTCAGCTTGCTTTATGGTGGTACTTCAGTGTTGCCAGACCAGGGAAAGCTGGCATCCTGGGCACAGGTAAAGCCTTCCTGTCTTTTATTACTCATTTTGTCTGTCATTTCATTAGTACTGGTGTTTTCTTCTCTCTTTGTTTTGTTTTATTGAACTGTCCTTATCTCAACACCTAGGGCTTCAGCTTTTTTTTCTTCCCCCCAGTTATTCTTCCCATCCCACAGGAGGGGTGGTGGAGGAGGGAGGGGAAACAGTGGTTGAGTGGCTGCGGGGTGTTTGGCTGCCAGCAGAGGTTAAATCAAGACAATAAGCTTTTATAGCTTCAGATAAAAATGGAGGTATTGAAGCTTTGTTTGAAACTTTGAAAATGGGTTATAGCAGGTGAGGTTTACATCCCAGCGTGCTGGAAGGTTTACACCATGTCTCACTTGGAAGGCAATTGATATTATTCAAACACTGGGTCTTTACCTTTCTGTGTTTCCATGTCATTTCCTTTTGGTGAAATGAAGAGTGTATTTCATCCTCTAGCTGTAAATGTCTTCAGACATTACAGTCCCTTGCCTCTGAGTCACAAATTCTGTAGTGATCAGAGAATGGAATCTCGGTATCTGATTGTGTTTTGATTCTCAAGTTTGGATTGCCATGAATGGTGTCACCCTCCTGCAACAGCTAAATTAGTTTTAAAAGGCCATGCAAACACGGCAACCAAACACTTAGTTTGTTTCTGTTTCATAAAACTGATTAGCCTGTGATAAAATAAATTAATTCTCATTTTTGAAGGGAGTCAGTGAATGAATTAAATGAAGGTTCTGTACACCTTGCTCTTGCATTTAATTACCAGAATAAAGAACTGCTGTTATCTTCTGAAATGATCCTTCCTACCTGCAGGCTAGAAAGGCAGAATAAAGGAAGGTAATACATTGACTTTATTAATGTCAGTGATAGTAAAGATAGTACCACATGAAAGGCCACGAAAAAAGCCTCCAGGTCACCTGGCTAGATGAACTTGCACCAGCAGCATACCCACGTGATGCTGGGAGCTGAAGCCACTCTGACTGTCAAGGTCTAAAGGGCTCAAAAGTCCTAAGAAATCTCACAGAAGTTTTTAAGGATCTGGCATGAAGCTGGATTGAATTGAATTGAAAACTGTCCAATGCTTCTGTGTCATAGCAGAGAAGAAAAAAATCCTCATCTAGAATCCAAGAAAGTGTGTAATTTGTAAAATTATTCAGAACAACTCTTGGATGTCTAGGATGCATCTTTCATTGTGGCTTTCAACAACCAGTTCCTGGTAAACTAATGCTGAAAATTAGATGTTTCTATTCTCTCCTTGTCACAGCTGATGTTCAGGAAGATACTTCAATTCCTTTTTCTTTTATACTCCTATTATTCCTCTAAAGATTCTCAAAACTTTTGAAAGGTAGGAGACTATCATAAAATATCTGAGCTATGAGCTAAAATATAAGAGCTTATGCAGTAGCCTTCACATAATTTCTTTTTAGTGTTAAGAGATGTGTATGAATAGACTGTAATTAGCTGTGTGGGGTCTTTTTGTTTTGTATTATTATTTTTTTTATCTCTGTACCACTTTACCCTAGCTACAGACATGTATGAAGAAACCCCATGAACCCAATTGGCTTCCAAATAATTTCATTTATCATACAAGTTTTAGGTAGATTCTAGCGGCTTCTACTGCCCTAGAGACTTGAAGCCATGTGGATGTTATTCTTTTTGTAGGACTTAACCACTAACTTTGTGCTCATTATGGGTTCAGTTTGCTATTATATGCCAGAAATACAAGTGGTTTTATTCAGGTGAAGTAATAAACACATTGAGGAAAATGTATCAGTTACTGTCTCACTGAGAGGACAGATCTTGAGCTTCACCTCCCATTCTGCAGCACAAGCAGCATTTCTAGAGAATGAGTGAAATCAGCAGTGCTCTGCAATTACCAACTACTTGGAAGCCCAAGTGAGACTCAAGTGTAAATGTTGTTCATTGATCCGAGCTGATGCTGGCACAATCAGGCACGTTTACCTGCCACAGGTATTCTAGAGTGTGCTTGAGTTCTCATTTTTCAGTAGGAAATAATTGAAGCACCGAAACACAAATTAGCTAAATATGGACTTCAAAAACAGCAAAGTGAATAGAAATAATTAGTGGGCATTCTCTAACATGAACACATTTACAGTGCATAGGCAACAAACACTTTCCCAAGTGCAGACTTGGATTAATTATATCCCAGAAAATGCAATTCAGTTCAATACAGTTCATTTCTTGGGAGAGGAAAAAGAGGTTTGTATTACTGTTGCATCTTTGCCTGCTTCAGTAGCAGGGTATTAAGTCATACACAGGTAAACTTCGCATGTAAATTAACTGGGTTCTTTTTCTTTAGTATGCTGAGACTTTGTTACAGGATCGGATTCTGCCAGCACTGTAATGTATAGTGTAAGATTAGAGGAATACATTCATACTTCTCTATCTTGGAGTCCACTTTCTTACCACTGAAACGCTCAACACACACAGAAGGAGAAACCTGTGTAGGTCTACCCTCACGCTTGTGTGTGGCCCCATTGATTTCAGGCTGTTATTTTACCTCAAATTGCAGACTTTAGAGTAATTTTCACACTGTAACAACAACAACAAAAAAACAAACCCACAAAAAAACCCCAGTCAAATATCTTCCTCTCTCATATCAGGGTTTTCTTCAATGGACTCTCTTATTTTCTTGTAATTGTGTGAAAAAATAGATTGACTAAACAGTAAGCGTATTATTCCCTATGAAGACTTAAAGTTGTTAATGCCAAACATTCAATTACTTAGGGTTTTCATTTCTCTGGGTTACTATAAAATTTAGAACTGCCAGAAATCAAGACGAAACAATCTTTTGTAAGGTTTAAATGTTGTGACCCACTGGTTATTACTTATTCAGATCTTCTGAAGTAAAACATGCTCAGTTCTGTAGCTGCATAAAAAAATGGGTTGGCTTTAACAAGATCTTCCACTATCAGTAATAGGAAGCAGAGGGAAAATGCTGGCCTTGGGCAGTTACTCGAGGCTTAACACAAGCACTGGTCTGCTTACTTGTCCATGTCTTGCATATTAAGATATATATAAGTCTATATGAGGCCAAACAAAACAAATGAGGAAGATCCCAAACCTCTTTCTTACCACAGCAGTTAGCCATACAACTTCTACAGAAGACCTAACGCCTGCCTAAGGTAATCTGAGACAATTGGAAGGATTTTAACTTGGCATACCTTAAGCATGCCTCATCAGTACAATCTTCATCTGGTTACTGCACCCTGCACTCGTGTATTTGCTGCACAGTTTGGCTCACCAAGTTATGTCATGAAAGCTCCATTTAGGCTTGATGAGTTGAAAAGCTCAATGTCAAGGCTGTGCACACCAACAGGCTATAGTGGCCCTGATAAGCACTTCCTGGGACCTCCACTCCCAGCTCCTGCCCATGGCCCAGAAGATCCATTTGGCCCCTGGTTGCTCTGTGCTATACCTGTACCATCCCCACCTCTGCATTGTTTGGGTTTCCTGGATTCACCTCAGAGCTGCCTTGTTGCCTTAGCCTCGTGATCTCTGGACTGCTCCTGGGTCTGTTGCTCTTACCACCCTCCTTTGATTAATAGCAGGAGCAATGAGGGCACGGCTCATCCTGTGCTGGGGATGCTCCTGGTTTCTCTTTAACCTTAGAGTCCTGTTCTTGCTGCTCCCTGGTACTCCATGGCCACTGTCCCTGTAAAAGTGAATCCCTCTTAGGAGTAAGGCACCTGAGAGCTTTCAGCATATCATATAAATGGGTGGGTGTGGAGGAGCCCAAGCTTACTGCTCTATCAGCATACTTCATTTACAAGGTTTGCCTTCAGTATCTTTTTTTTTTTTTCCTTTTCCTCCTTTTCCTTCTTCAGCTGCTCTTGCCTTTCAGAGCCTTTCCAAAATGTGCTAGTGACACTTCCTCCATGATGCAGATACTCGGGTCTAGCTGTGCTTTGCACAATAACAGCTGAAGGCAGAAAATATCTTGTAGTTAGTGCTAGAGGAACCAGCTGCAGAAGTGGCCAACTAGAGGTTTATGAAGTTAAAAAGAAGAAGAAAAAAATAATTTTGAGCTTTGTTTTGTGCTATTCTCATTGGCTGTTTTCTGCAACCTTCTGTAACTTCTTAGATCCTGGTTTCATGCTGTACTTTTTTCATCTCTCTCTCTTCCTCTCATCCTTTCTTTGCTGCCTTGTCCTTCTATCCAGCTTCTTTCCTTCACTCTTCACTTAATCTTCTACCTATCTCTACATACCATGAAGTTATGAAACTAACTCGATGCTACTGCCATATAGTTCACTCATATGCCTGCTGCTCCACATAGTCATGTTCTATTAATTAATTTCAGGGGCTAATGTCTCTGTTAACTGCCAAATATTTGGTATTTCTTTCACTTAGTAGAAAATTGAGCTAACATCTCATAATGTTTACCTTTCTCACCACTGCTCCAAGAGCTGGAGGAATAAAACAGGAGATAATTCAGGCCATTTAATTTCTTCTACTACGTAACTAACGGTGCGGTGTACAACCATGGATGAGGGATTCTAGGAAAGTACTCTAATTAATTGGCTGAGAACAAAGCTGTTCCACAGATCCTTTACATCTCTCCTAACAATCCAGTTACTTACTAAATAATGTTCTTCTCAGACACTGTTATGAAGTTTCCCTTTCACTGCCCCAGCCATCTGCACATATATCAAAGACTTAATAATAGTCAGTTACATCATCCAAAAAGAAAAGAAAAAAAAGTGGGGGGAAAAAAAAGGTGTAAAACCTCTGCCAAATTTGGAGAAAAATATCAATTGTTTTTTTTGGAAAGCATCAAGAGTTTGGAGGAGGCTAAAAGAAAAGATTATGTTCAGTCAAGACTTTTAAAGAGCAATGTGCATGCTGAATATAAAACACAGATCTTTTGGTATGTCTGGATTGAATGTATTCTCTGTTTATCATCAAAATAAAGGTAGAATATTATATCCTAAGAATTTAACAAGATATTTTTTCAACTTTAATGATTTCTATACAAGAAATGATTGTTTCCTTGTCTTTTTGGTAGCCTGTTGGTAAAGGATGGTTTTATATAGTCCAAAAGAAGATTAAATTAATGTCTGTAACAACTCAATCCTATTGATTAAGAGATCTAAATTCTCATAAGAAAAATATCATATAAAGTTAATGTTCTTAGTTTAACACATTTCATATGTTTTGGCAGAATTGAAGCTAGAGGCATTTGGATTTTGGACGTATCTGCAACTTTCCCCATCTAGCAAGCTTAAAACCAGTATGCAAGAAATAGATACCTAGTAGATTGTCACTTTACCTAAAGAGTTGGTCTTAAAAGCCTCTGAAATTATTGCACGTAGGCCAGCTGACTATCAGAAAGAGGGCTAATGATAGCACACTAGCAGTTCACATGAAGAGAGGCTCTGCAAGTTAAATGTTAATTCACATAAATTAAATTACATATTGTTCCATGTTTGATTAGCAAATCAGGCAAATTCCCAACAGCTATTAATTGCAGAATTAATTTTTGCTATTATTTAAGATACAAAATATAGCAGCTTCCTTTCAACATGACTTATTCAAGGGAAACTCATAGACCCTTTGGCTTCAAACTATTAATCATGGTGGTATTTAATTTTTCTCAGTTCAAAGGACTGTGCTGCTTCTAAAAAAATCACATTACAAATTTAGCAAAACACCCTATTGATTTAAGAAAAGGACAACACAGAGTCTGTTGTTGACTCACTGTCAGCTACAGCCAGAGACAAATGAACATATTTCCATGGAGAACGTCTCGTGCTTGCAGTTTACAATCAATGAGTAGGACAGAGGTGATAATACATGACACTTTCTGCTGACGCATTCATTTTGTATCCTAATATATCTCTGAGACAAGTTAGAAATGGTTGAAAGCAGAAATGTTGAAGGAAGGCTTCTCTTTTCCCATCATGGGTCATGGAAAAAGAAAGAGTAATGAAAGTAGGTATCCCTGACCTTTTGAAAGAGAAGGGTGGCTTAATATACCCTGTTATTCATAAAATATGACTGCAGATGATTTGGTTACTTATACACATGAAATCTAAAATAAATGAACACTTGTCTCAGCACCAAATTATTATTATTTTTTTTAAGATTTGATTGCATGACTAAATTTTATCATATGCCAACTATTATCTAGATGTGGTCGGTTCATTATGTTTACGAACAACAGTTAGTTACACGCTTTCTAGTGGCTACAGGCCATGGGAACCCTTCCATTGCTGTGATCTCAGGCTTGTTCTTAACAGAAGAAAAAAACCATGAAGGCACAAGCAGTAAATTTGAAAGTAATCTGAAGAAGGCCAGACAGCTGATCACCAGAGACATGTCCTTGAGGCCAATGCCTATTGCCATTGATTTCATTTAGTTTCATTTCAGTCATTTTCATCTCTAAGATATATTTTTGTTTTTCTAGCATGTGCTTTCAGTGTTTTAAAATGTGGACTGAGAATAGTTTATGTTCTGACAGCTAAAATAATACTTCTGCCTCTGTGCCATCCTTCGCCTGTAGCTCAGAGTGGCTGCTTTGTGGGGTTGGGGAGTGCTCACACCACCCTAGCAGAGGATTTCACAGCAGGGGTTAAAAAACAAAGCCTCCTGCACTCTCCTAACCAGATGTGTGCACAGCACTTTTGGCAATTATCACTGCCATTCTTGCTTACGCAGGGCAACGAGAGATGTTTCTGCTGCTATTGTATCAGAGGAAATGTGATCAAGCAGGTAAGAGTTGTGATCATGGGGCATGAGACGTGGGATGCACAGATAGGTTACAGGCATCCCAAATAAATATATGTGACTCAAACCCCAACAGGGGAATGGATTCTGGGTGCTGCAGAGGAGCATGGTTGTGATCCACAGCATGTTAAACACTGTTCAAACCCTTAATGCAATTCAAGCCTGAGAAAAGTGTATTTCAGAATCTACAGCAGTGAAAAATATCTATTCCTAAAAATTACAAATGCCTTAAGCAGGGCTGCAATACAAACTGCCCCTCTGAAGAGGGCAGGAGAGGGACAGGGTGTGCAGTTGTAAAAGTCATGTGGGCAGTGAGTCTTAAAGAGCAGTAGGAGTCCTCTAGGCAGTAATATGGCATGGAGGAAATGTCAACCTAATTCTTCTAAAGATGCCTTTTGTTCAGCTGACTAGCTCTGCAGCTTTTGGGAAACATTATTCTGACCCAAAGCTTGATCAGCACACAACCATTTTTACCTAAAACAGTAACGCTGGGTTTGTTTACCCAAATTGCAGATTAGCAAGGCCAATGATGCAGAGTCACCAGAGCTTGCCCATGTAAACCTTCCCAGGCTTACAGACAGAAATCCTTCCAGTCTCACATGTCAAAACACCACCGTACAAATGTGACTAAACTACTTCCAGAGCCAGGCCACACCTGAAAGAAACAGTTGTGTAGCCGGTTTCAGAGGACCACATCAACAGTGTACAGAGCCAGCTTGATGTTTTGCTGCTGCTCAGAACTGGGAGGTACACTGTGGAATGTGACTGGGCAGACTAACCCGTTACAGCTTGGAGATCAGTGGGCTGGTGCTCTATGTGCAACTGAACAGACTCTGCTGGCGTTTGGCACGCTCTAGGGGCTGAGCCAGTTCCCTTCCTGGGAACTCAAACACTATTTACTATAAATCTTTGGAAATGGCACGATGGCTGCTGGTGTACAGATGAGCCACAGAAGGCCCACTCCAATATCTGGGAGCAGAGAATGCAGAAACAAAGCACTGTAAAGAGGCAGGCCAAACGTTAAGGGTGAAAGAAACTGCTTTCCAGCAGTTATTTCATTACTTTTCCCTTTCTGTTACAATTTTCTCCATAGTACAGCATTTTTTTTGCTTTGAGATGAGATGTTAATGTGGGAAGATCAAGCCTCCAAGACGTGAGGAAGCCACTGCAGTACTCCTCTACCTCAAAGCAGAGAAACAGGAGCCACCAATGACAATATGAGAGTGTGAGGTACATGTTCACTGTATCCAATTGCCAGAAGTGGTGTCCCCTACAGGAAGCAAAGGACAACAGCTGAAAACTGTAACAGCTCCTTGTATAGCACATGCTTTCCATCGTATTTTGATGATAACATACTCTACATTGGTTCATCTCAATTTTGCTAATTTATTTGGGTATTCTATGTGGGCTTTCTAGACTACATGTAGACACAACACTGCATCTTTTTTTTTAAAAATTTTATTTTATGGCCTTTAAAATGCATCAGTTGAAAAACTCAGGCAGAAGTAACATCGTATAAAGAAGAAATTCTGATTGGTTAGATCTCAGGGTCACCATCAATTAATTTGTAATTATTTTTTTTCAAGCTGACCAAGCCTCTACATAACTAGACAGTAGTTACGTGGTTGAAGAAATTCAGTGCTGACGTTCAGGACACTTATCCAGATGTTTGTCAGTAGGAAAAAGGAACAGCAGGTAACTCACAGAACAGTAAATATCCATAATTAAACCAGCTACATTAGAACTTCTTTCTGGTTTTGCACATGGTGTCTTTTTTTCTTCTCTCATCTAAAACAGAAGCCAAGGCAAAAAAAGGGGAAAACAGAACAGAAGATTACCAAAAAGATCTGGTTTTGTTAACTACAGAAAAGAGCAGAATAAGAACATGATTGTTTTCAAACTGTAAGGTATAAATATTTTCTAAAAAGGTTTTTATTCAATTACCAAAATGGCATATGAGAGAGTATCAGTACAAAGTATCAAAAGAATGAATAAAGCTGAAACCTGTACAGGTGGCAAAAAAAACACCAAACTTTTACAGAATAATAAAGCTCTGGGCACACATTAGCCTACCCAACCCCTTGTTTTATGAGGGTGAAAGGATGTTCACTGTGCTTTAATTAAAAAGTGCATAGGTTTTGACCTTAGCTAATTTCCACAGAGCTTTGATGGGCCTGTCACATAACACTTAAGCTGAGATGTTTCTTGAGAATATTACCTTATACTCGAAAAGAAAGGTTGCCCCATTTCAAATCTAAACTACTGTGACAATAAATATCTTTCACATCAAGATGCAGAAGTTACTGCAACAGAAAGTATGTACCTTACTTCTGGTTGACAAGGGATGACAGGAGTTAAAGCAGACTGGGGAATTGCACATGCTTGAGTAGGATTTTCTGCTAGACCTTAATGCTGAAGCTTCTTTCAGCTCGGAGAGAAGATGGCAGAATGACTTTGCTAATTGGGTGTCCATGTCCACTGTAAATGGAAAAAAAAAATTGTATCAGTTCAAACATAACATGGTGATTTACCAAGAAAAAGCTATCTGAAAAATTCTCTTCAAATTAAATGAGCAAAACACGGCCATAACTTCTGTTCAGAGTAAATGCTGATTAACTGCACCTTGTCTGACAGGTAAGGAGTGTGTGTTTATCATGTGCAAGAAAATTTAGACTGTGATAGAAAGAGAGGAAATCAAAACCAGGAAATCCTCATAGATACAATAGGCAGGGAATCACACACACATAACATCGATCTGAAAATTCTTAATAGTAAAAATATTCAGTACTCAAAGCCAGCAAAAATTATTTAAGTTTACTGCCGGAAGGCCAGGCATATTTCAGTGTAAAAATGGAATGTATTTGTTTCTTCTCCCTTCTATTTTTCTCGTCAAGGAGGCATCAGTCACAGCAGCACCAAATGTCAACCTGTAGGACTGTGTGAATTCCTCAGTCTACCTAACTAAAGACAGAATTATTTCTCACTCAGAGCCTAGTACAAACTCACCCTTATATTGCCAGTTATCTTCACCTCAGTTGTTGCCATCTACAACCACTGTGTGCAGCAGTATTAACTAACTCTGCCCCCCAACAGAGTAATACTCCTGGCCTCATACCAACTACATTTTTGTGTACTTCATTTCTCTGGCCTTTTACTTAGAAATCCTGTTCCACCAGTACTCAAATTTTGGCTAAAGCTCAAAACTTTATACCTCTCAGCTGCATTTTACAAACCTCTGAATGCATGAGCCACTCCAGATAAAATTATCATAGTATATGTCACCAAATTACCTAAATTTTTATTGTAACACCCACTGTAGATCTTCAGGTTTTCATAGCCAGCAGCCTGAAAGCCATAAGCACTATACCTTTTGCCTGATCATTGGGCGATTATGAAGTTGAGCTTCCACAAGTGTGAACAGCATCCATTTTCTGATACTGATCTCTGGTGTTTCTCATTCCTTTCCTCAATGGAAGGCTGATTAGCCAAGCTGCTGCAAGTCCTGACGCCTGTGTACTCTTCACTCCTCCAAACACCAGAAGCAGCCAACTTTCCCTGCTGACTCCCCAGATCTCCCATCGCTCCTCCTGCCTCCTCTGAAACCAAAGACGAGATGATGCCTGAGAAAATCCCACCTGAGGCCATGGCTCGGAATGACCCAATTCTTTGGATCACCTCTGGCTTTACCAGCGCGCACACGGGCCCTGGGCTGTCTCGACCTCCACTTACTCCTGTCTATTCCCTTCCACGGTGAAGCTTTCTCTCCCAGGTTCCTCCAAGCCGCTCCTGCGATCTCTCCTCCTCCATGTACTTTTCCAACCTATCTCATCTTTCAGAGCATGGGCAACACGAAGGCCCCAAGTCCCTTCTCTCGGAGGGGGACGGTGCCCCTTGCTGGCTCCCCTTGTGACAGCCCCTAACAGAGCGGGGGATCTCAAGAGCCACCGGCCTC
>JANHFX010017154.1:8731-20826 GCA_027560015.1 Chloroceryle amazona
GACAGAGCTCTGAGCACCCTGCTCTGGTTGAGGCTGTCCCTGCTCTCAGCAGGGGTTGGACTGGATGACCTCCAGAGTCCCTTCCAACCCAGACATTTCTACTATTCTATGTTTACTGGAGCTAGCAACTGTGTGACCATAAAATGGGTTGATGCAGTGAGATATTCTACCAGAAAAAAATTTCTTTGGGCAGAGTTTGCCTTCCACTGGATTAGCCACCTCAACTCCCGCTAATGCCAGATTACAAAGAGCAAAGAGCTTGGTCAACCTGTTTTTTTTTGACTTAATTAGTTTAGCTACAACGTGACAGCAAGCCAAGAGAGACATGAAGTCCTTACACAAGGCAAGAAGCAACGGTGAGGTTGCAAGGGGCTAAGAGGAACACGGCTGCTCCATTCCACAGCAGCACATATTAGACTGGCTTACCTTCAAGAATTTAGAAACTCAGGCTACACTTCCACCAGAGCCTGAGCCACTTGAAATGAGAAGAGCTGCAGTATCACCTTTTGCTTTTTTCCACAGATGCTTTCCCATGCACCAAGGCTGAACAGGTCTGATTCAGTAACCAGTTCAGCAGATCCAGCCCACCAAGGGAAGAGAAAAATACTGTTTGATGCAGATGGACTTCTCCCACTTATTTTAACTCAGCTTTTGCACCTTGGAGGGAGTACTACTGCCAGTGTGCAAAGGAAAACAGGAATGCATGGCTTGGGTAAGCAGGTATCTACTTAAATAAGACATAAACCATGGTTATTTCCCAAAACTATTTGCTGGTAACTATTTCCAAAACACTTCAAGCATAAGTAAGTTTACAACTTTCCTTCTAAACTTCCTTTTCAAGGGAAAACTTCCAATTATACATCTCTTTACTGGCATTCACAATCATTTTTTGGACTCATGCTGCATTGAGGCACCTAACCTGGATCTTGAGCTGCAGGCAGGTTCAGCCTACAGCCAGTGACAGTGGGGGCTGGTGCTTGGGATGCTGGGCCATCCCAGGATTTGGCTGTGAAAGAAAAGGAAGCAGCAGAGACTGCTGGGGCTGTGCTGGTGGCTTGCTTGGGAATCCAGCCCTGCAGTAGACAGAGTAATGCCCCCAGTCACTCCTGCTGTCTTTCGCTCGGGGCTTCGGTGGCATGTACATCAACGTGCTCTCCTGCCAAGGTATACACCAGATAATTGGTGGAAGACCCAGTTTTCAATTTTGGTCTATATTCCACTGCTCTGCTCCATTATCTGAAGTTTAGGTATGTCTTTACCACTTTATATGGCTGTGAGGTAAATAATGTCAAGCCTTTTAATGTCCTACGCTGAATTTTTGGTGTCTGAAGTCTTCTGCCATGTTCCTGACAATCAGCAAGCCCACAAAGTATCACTGATTATACCATTTACAGGAATACCACATTTGTAATGTTTGAAATCGAATCCTGTAATTTCCAACTTGATTTTCTAAAGTTAACACCCTTTTAACAGTTTACTTATTACAGAGATTTTAAAGGACAAAAAATAAAACTCTGATCCAAAGTGTATGTGAAAACCTACTACTCCCTCCAATACCATCAGAGTTTGAGCCCTGGATTGCTAAGTTTTCAACCAAACTAACAGTAGAAGTGCAAGCAAAAGCAGGTTATTATCCACTGAAGATACATCCTCTTCATCAGCTCCTCTCTGTGGTATGTAATTTTACTCAAGCTGGACCCCTTACACAACAGTAAGTAAGAGAAAGGGTACAGAATGCATCACCTCCTGCATTTTGCTGCAGTACAACTTTTCTTAGGTCAGTCATGGACTTTAGCAAGGAAAACAACGTTTTTCCTTGGGTCCTCTACCAGAAAACTGTATCAAAATATGTGGGCAAGCACTAGGAAAAAGAAAAGTGCAAAATTAAAAGGGAAGATTTTTCATCTTTCTCCAAGAGAAAGAATCATTTGATGTTAGGACAAGTGCCACATCCTCACCCCTCAAAAATCAAATAAATCACAGATAGCTGGTCCAAGTTATTTATAAGGAAATTTCTACCCACAGTCTTACAACATTATCTCATTCTTTTTCAAAAGGTCAGGTATTTAAGAGTTCTGAATAAACACTTTGTATGAAATTTATTTCTTTTTTTTTTTTTTGGCATTCTCTTTCTGGTAATTTCCTTCATTTTTCTCATTCTTGTACTACATGTTCCTCAGTATTAGTTTTCCAACTTGCATACTTTCTCTTTTCTTCTTGCAACAGATACAGCATTAGGAGACAGAAAATGGAATACAGCAGAAAGGGCTACAATTCAGGCTTGCTGTATTCAGTTCCCCTAAAATAGGAAGAAGACTTTTGCAAGGAAAGAAGAAAACATCACCAAGAACTAATGAAAATACCAAACTTCTGAAGGACCCATTATGCATCTTAAGAGGCTGCAGCTACAGTGCATCCTGGCTGCCTTCACCAAACACACTGTCCAAAGGACAGCATGCTTTCAGAACAGGAAGAGGTTCAGACTTTTTGACAAGAAGTTGCCTTGATTTGAAGACATCCTACAGAATTTCAAGTCTCTGGTAAAAATCAGCACAGGATCAAAGACAAAATATGAAATAAATAAATAAAAGTTTACTCACACCAGAATAATAAATAATAAAATCCAATTTTTCCATGCGTTTCTTTCATGCTTGATTGACTCATGCAACAGTAAGGTACAAATTTTGACCTAAGTTCTTCCCCAGACTCAGCTTTAAGATTTTCTTCCTATACAGATTCCCCCATAAGGAATAAGGGATAAGATCACAAGGGGTAAGATCACATGGCACCCTCTGCTTCAGGGCTGAGGGTACTATTCTGTTTTCTTCCCACACAGAATTATTCTAATACAACTTCCAGAAATTTAATTCTTCCCTGAACACCCAGTAATTATTTTTTTTTTGACTGATATATGGTGAAGAGAAATGGAAGAGGTAAAGGTACAAAACAACACTGCAGCCTCCCTCCTTTGTAAAATCCAAATGAAAAAGTTGGGGAAAAAAATAAACTAAGTGTTATATAGTTTGCCATTGGTGGTATTAATATTCTTTCTACAACATAAGCTTATTACCTACAGCATCATTTTACTTAACATTTCTAACACACCCTAATGTCTTGCCTTTCCTTTTTCTTCTTTTCTTATGGTGATTAAAAAGTCCAGTTGGAAACTGGAATCGAAATCTTACAATGGAAACCTTATGATTTAGTTTAAAAACCAGTTCAAATTATTCTGATGCACATACTTTGTTTTTCAGCTCCATTCTTTTTTTGGCATATACGTAACTGTACAGCAGCATGCTTTAGTGATGTCACATTATTACCTCTAGCTCCATGCCATTTTGGACTGTCCACTGAAAATTCCTTTATTTCAAATGTGTTTACTGTCTTGGAGCAACAGAAGAAAAAAGTCTCCCTGAAACTCTTAAATGGGTCCTATAAACTTATGCAAAAATGAAAATCTGTAATTTCTTCTTAATTCAGGAGGTCCTGTAGTCCTTGTCCTGAAATCAGTAAACTAAAGCAACATTCCTCTCTGATCTACAGAGGGAAGGCTTGTGAGAATTAGCACAGTTAATGATGAGATTTGATGATCACAGTAAATGCTAAATCACATGGTATCATGTACATCCAAATGACTCAGATCATGTATGGCATTCTGGGACATATGGAATTTATTATTAAAGACTACAGATGCTCCACTTCACCATCTTTTTTCCAAGCACCCTTTATGCACATTCCCAGCCTTATCTCATTCTCACCAAGATTTCCATCCTCGATGGTCAGCACCACTTCATCCATCACCAAGGCCCGGAAATCCAGCTCCTCTTCACAGCACTTGGCCTTCAGTGCTCTCAGGATCTCCTGCTGAGGGTAATCTTCTCTGATGCGACGGTCTGTTAAGAACCACAGCCTGGGAGCAACTGAACTGCACATCTTGGACTTCTCTTGCAATCTTCAAGGTTTCTTTTCAATGGAACTTCTAAATGGTGGAGAAGATGAGACTCTGTTAGAGTACACAGGCTCCTATACTCACGTTCCCACTGTACCAAGTCCTACTCCCTCTGGAGAAGGCAAGTCCTTTTCAGTAGGATCAATTCAAAGTCTGAATCTCAGTCTAGCCCTTTTTTTCCTCCATTTACTTTTTTTTTTTTTCTGATCACCTTTATACATAAGCAGCACTAAATAATTCAGCACCAAAACCAGAAAAAAAATGGAAGTTTAAACTGAAAAAAAAATTCAGTGGTTAGAAGTGGTAACAGCAAGATGTGGTAACAGGAAGATACTGCTCCTTTTGCTTTGAAAACAGTGGACTTGGACTATTTTTGACTATACATTAAATATTTTGAAAGCTGTAAAATAGTTATGGGTACATTAATGGACCACTCATTTATATGGAAGAAAAATAAAAGAAGCAGCAGCAGCAGCATGGTGGGGGGAAAAAGCATTCTGGAGAAAAACAGCTGTTTTCTGTGACACATTCTTGAACTTTCATATTAAAATAAAGAGGTAGAAATCACTGGTTTCAATAATATAGCTTACAGGAGTTTCAAATAGAACTGAACTCTGGGATAGAAAGGGAGTTTTGCCTGGTAGTCCTAATGACAGGACCTGATGTGAGGAGAAAAATGCAGGAAGACCACAGGTATCCAACTGCTTTCATTTAATACCATAAATAATCTTAGTTTCTGCAGCAGGTCTTAGGACAAAAGGATTGTTTTGCTACAACTGTACAAACCAGCTGATTTTGTTTGTTTGTTTCATTAAAACCCAAGGGTTTTTAGATAACTACAGCTTTTTCTTAACAAGAAGATAAAATTTTAAGTGGCCAGTTTTCCATTTTTACTTCTGGTACCAAGAACCATAATGACAATAAGTAAAGACTATGAGTTTTCTTCCAGTGCTTTGGTAAATGAGGAACAACAATAAAGCTAAGGATTAAAGGTGTTCATACTACCACACCGAGAGAAAGTAGAAGCTAGAGAAAGCCAACCACAGATGCAGACCAGCCCTTGACAACACTCAAGATGCTCAAGTTAAAGTAGAGAATGGAGAGTTTGTTCCCTGCAAGAAAATGGGTAAAGATTGTAAAGAATGTATTATGGTATCTCAAAGAACCTATTTTTTACTTCAAAGTTGCTGAAGGTAAAAAAGGGGCAAGATGAGCTTGGGCTTGCAGTGGTTGACAATTGCCAGCTCCTGACTGACTTCTGCCTCCCTCAACAAGAGATTTCTCTACAAGGTAGTTCACAAAAAACCTTTGTGGGACAAGAGCTTCAGCTAAGAATTGAGACAAGCTGTAGTTTTTCAGAAATGGCATTGTCACAGCACAGCTCAGATGGCTTCTTGTCAACTTACCTTTATTTCTGTGGATTGTATGAGTGACTGGGGAGACCAAACAGCCCCATCTACCGCCTCGCTTTTGAAAAGCAGCTCTACCTACAGGTTAGCCTATCTTGTTTAAAAAAAACAGCTATCGAACAGTGAGCACAGAAAAAAATATATAAATACTAGGTAGATTGGTCATAATTAAACCAAAATAATCAGGAGAAGCCATTACATTATCAGCCACTTCAGGGTTTTGATTACTTCTTTTTTCCCCCCTCAGTATTGACTCTGACATTGGTGCAAAGAAACAAGTATTTTCTCTCCAGCAGCCTTCTCCTGATTTTTGTTTGCTACTAATTCTTGGTTTCTTTGCCAATAGGGATCTGCTCCATTTTTTTTTTTTTTCAAATCTTGTTTCTACACAGCCCCACCTCCACCCCCTTAAATCTGCTGAGACTGCCATGAGTTTTCCCTGCCTGCCATTTCAGCATTTTCTTCCTTAAAAATAAGCAAAACACTGAAGAAGAAAGAAAAACGGGTACAATCTTTCCTTCCCTCCATCTTTCTT
Organism: Chloroceryle amazona; assembly: GCA_027560015.1. Classification (NCBI taxonomy): domain Eukaryota; kingdom Metazoa; phylum Chordata; class Aves; order Coraciiformes; family Cerylidae; genus Chloroceryle; species Chloroceryle amazona. The sequence continues at coordinate 14,625 of JANHFX010017154.1, forward strand.
CTACTTTACCAAGGAGCTACAGCATCATCAAGAGGCACCATCCAGATATGTCAATAGGTACATTAAACCAGCAGGCATATAAAACTGCCTTGGGTATCAGCATTCTTCTTAATACTATGTCTATTTTCCTCTAAATCTTAGAAGTTTTATAAAAATATAGACAAAAGCTCACATCTCATCCTGAGACAGGCAGGTCACAACCTCAAGTCTGAAGGTAAAGACTAAGAAACGAGTAATCCTAACTATTGGTTCCTTGACCTCCAACCCAACACATTTTTTCTTGAGAAGTGCCATTTTCACACTAACATTCTGCTCCTAAGAGCAGAATCTACTTAAGTTTCAGCCTCACTTTATAATCTCTATTTTGATTGTGTTAGAAGTCTCACAGATCACAAAACCTGCAATTTACCCTATTAACCCAAACATCTTAACAATCCCTCCCACATTCTCAAGAAAATGGTCTGTAGGAGGACAGCCTGCCTTGCAATCAGATGCATAAGAGCATTAAGCTCTCAAGATGGATATAATTTCCAGCTTTTTTTCCCCCAAAAACCAACTCAACTCCACCCATTTCATTCTAAAAGAGACAGCCTCAGACAATGCTGAGTGTGCATGGAATACTTCCTATTTCATGAGGACACCTATGCCAATCTAAATATAATATATATAAGGGGAAGAGCAGATGTTTAGAAGTCTCCAAGATGACCAATGGAAATGTAGTTTTCACTCAAAGCTACTACAGTCAATACAAGTACAATCTTTCAATAACTATTCAATAGATATATGAAAAGGAAAAAAAAATCATCATAAACTTAAATGCATAAAACAGAATGGGAGGGGTTAAAGGGTGGCATCCAAGTGACAGCTCTATGATAAAAAGCTGCGTGTCACGCCAGACAGACAGGCAGACACTGCTACATCTGCTTCAGAAAGACACTGTGTAGTTTCTTAGCAATTTACAGCGAGAACGGAACGCTCACCTCAACTTTGAGCTGTGGCATCCCTGTATTGCTTAAGCTCTGCTTTATTCTGGCATTCACACAGCAGCTTCCTCCCCTTCCCATCAGATGCAAATGGATTCCCTCCCGCATTCCTTGAATCCGTAATCCACCTTTAGCAGCTGTCCTAACAAAAGCATTCACTGTGCTATTTTTTGACTTGATCACATACACGAAGATGTTTTATTGACATAACGGGGAACTCGGCCAATCAGATCAGCTGCCTAAAGAGATCTGGAAATCTCTCAACACCACTCCTTTTTCCCTGAAGAGGTCTTCTCTGCACAGAAAGCACCTCTGAGATCTGCCTCCAGGAATGGGAGATTGGTCTCCATTGTCCATTTACTCCCTGTCCTGTCTTCAACACCCAAAAGTAGGAGAGAAATTCACTGGTCTCTTTTTCATCGTGATGTGCTTCCCCCTAAGCTGAAACATGAAATCACTTAGAAGAAGATACTAATTCATGTATGGATTGCTGATAAACGTGTAACACAGATGATATTTAGTATTCAAAAAAAGCATTCCATATCCTTTCTGTTCAGAATGTTATATTCAGAACTCAATGCCTCTGTAAGTTAAAAACACTAAGGGTTTGGGTTTTGTCTCTATGGGAGTGACGAATGGCCTCTCATTGTGGTATTAGGAATCAATGTGATCTAGCGATTGCAGCTACTCATCTTGTGATCTGGTGTTGTAGCACAGTCCTATCGACCCTAGAGCAATCTCAGAGACAAGTTAGTGCAACAATTATTGCCATCAGCCCCTCCCAGAATCACGTCTTTTTTAGAGGTCGGCTCAGACTCTGGTCCTGAGTTACACGGCACTACGCAGCTAATGCAACTCCGTGGGTTTCAGCAGTTAACAGAATAATCTTATTTTAGCATACCTCTAGGCATGTTTAATCCCTACAGCTCAGATAACTGTAATAAAAATCTTGTGGATGTGAGAAGGAAAGAGCAAGGACACTGACAGCCATGACTGCATGGGAAATGGAGAACTAGGCAAAACACAGCTCCAAGCGCTCACCACCCTACAAATAATGCTGCACCTTCACATTTACCATTAACAGATATCCCTTAATACTTCCTTCTAGAACAGTGCTATTCAAGTTGGAAGAGGTATGTTGCTTTATTTTCATTTTTTTTTTTATCCTAAATTAGCTAAGGCTTGAATTGAAGTACGCACTTTCCAGAAACCAATTGTCTCTACATCACCACAGTTTCTAGAACCCTACTTTGGAGGCCACACCTCGAGACCTAAGAACAGTTGGCAGATGCTTCTTAATTACCTCCTTTAGGAGATACTTCAAGACACATCTAAATTCTAAAGTCAGTCTTAGGGAGCAGACTGGTTAATAGCTAACGAGGGGTCATCTGCCATATGACCCAGCGTATGATCCATCATATGCTGTCACGGAAGGCTCTGCCTCATCTTAATGAGAGCAGTATTTGGAGCATCCTGGAAATACATGGATTCCTAAATCATAGGGAGAGCTGCTCTCAAAACAGTTCACAGCTGCTTCAAGTATAAAGCACAATTAGTATTTTATTTTCCACACCTCAGTGATGATCATCTAAAGAAAAGCTTAAGGAAATATGTACAGATGATGAATATAACCCACAGTGATATATATATATACACAGAGATAAAAACTGACCTCCCGAACCACTTGTTAAAACTGCTTTAGAAAAATAAATCCAGGATAAATCAATTCATTCCTGACACCGCTGCTCGATGATGATGCTTAAGAACAACCTCAAGAAAAATTCCTCTCCTACCTTCCAGACACTAAATTCCTAAAGACTGTCACATAACTGAGAATCTGGAGAAATAACACTTTTTTTATATATATATGTATCAAAGAATCTGAAGGAAAAAAAATATTTTTAAATGCATTTTATATAAGATATTGAGCAGCTGCAGCACAATCTGTCCAGTGCCGCTGCATTATCATCCGCCCTCTACACATGCATCAGAGAATTTAAAGTCACTGCAGGCTGGTGAAACCCAAGCACACCTCTCTGAGGGCATTATTCACCTCCTCTTCCCTGGGAGATTTGTAGACTGGAAAAGTCAAAGGATATGGGAATATATTAATGGTTCTCATTCATTCCCTGTCCTACCCCCACCCACCCTCGGAGATGGGCAACTGGACTCGCTGCGATGGCTTTCATCTGCTTGCCTCCACCTTTGCACCGAGCGATGTTCAGGCTGCTAGCAGAGATCCTTCCAGGCACAATTGCCTCAAAAAAGCAGACACCCACACCCCCGCCTTTCCTCCTCTGTGTACATGCTTGCAAGCAGGTGATAGCATTCCTCATTCACACACTCCGGTTACTCATCTCCAGTGAATAATCCGTTCTCTTCTCTCTCTGCAACACCAGCTCCATGCTGGTCAGCATCAGCTATCCTACTACTTCGGTCTTAGCGTTTTTTTTTCCCCCCCTGCAACAGCTTTTTTTTTCTCACCCACCCCCCCCCCTTCCACTCTGGCTGCCGTGCAAATAAAACACGCGTTTCCTCCCACATCAGCCGCTTTTCTGACGAGAGGTTGATCCACCTCTGCCCAGGTTCCCCTGGATTATGGCACAATACCCCCTCCCCTCTTCCCCGACCCCTGTGTAGAGCGCCAGCTTCCCCTCCTCCCTTCCCCCACCCCGCTCTCTCCGCCGTCTCTCCCAGCGCCGGCAGTGGGGGAAGGGAGCCATGCACCGCATGAATGAATGGGCTGAAGGGGACTTACCAGAAACGGGGTGAAGAAGGGAGTTGAAGACGAAAAAAGGCACCCAAGATGGGTGCTTCTTCCAACGTGTCAAGTGCTGCTTCAGTTCTGGCTCCCTGAATAAGGTCACGTGCCTTGCCAGGTACCCCTTTTCCAGGGTCCTCTCCTAAGCCAAAAAGGGTGGCAGGGGGTCTTCTGGACTCCAAGGAAGGGAAGGGTACTACCGAAGCTCCCAAGCAAGGGGTGATGATGATTAGGATGGTAACGTTCTCCTGGTCCTGTAATGGACTATGTCTAGCGGATGCCTCAGGGACCAAGGCAGATTTCTGAGGGAGGGAAAGGGGGAGTAAATGGCTATTAAAATAATTCCCAAATTGTCCTCCCCTACGTGGTAGTAGAAATGGGAAGGAGAAAAAAAAAAAAAAATAGTGGTGAAGAGCTGTAGCTCTCTATGTAAAACAGACTCAATCCTCGTGTCTCTACTTCCTCATAACTAAAGCACTAAATGAAGTCACCAACACCTAGAGAAACAAACAAAACAAAAATCCCTATTAGACATAAACAAACGCATAAAGGTATCTAATAAATTAAACCCCAACAGCAGAAAATGTACAAGGCAGTAAGCAAAGCCAACAAAAACAACAACAAAAAAAGATAGGATGAAGCCAATTAAGGGAAATACACAACTTTAGATGATTTACAGAATTATCCCACCACAGAAGCCCATAGGAAGGGATAAAAAGAACCCAGGTTATTCAGTTTGGTTCTTTACTGGAGAATGTGCGTCCAAATGAAAGAGAAATCTCTATCTACACGTGAACATACGAAGAAATTAAGTTTTGGAAACTATTCCTATTTATTTGTGTCTTTAAACGCCTCCTTCATAACAACACGAATTAAAATTCAGGATTGCGATGAGGAGACTGGAGGAAAGTATGTTTCACGTCAAGAAGTATATATTCCTATGCATTAGACCTCATTCTAGCACAGAAAATGATCGGTCTTTTATAAATGGTGACCAAAAAATACCCCCAAAATAACACGTCTAGAGGATGCTTGCTTAAATGATGGAGTTTATTAAAGATTTAACACTTTGGAAACGGAGCCTCTGGGAGATCCTAGGCAGTTAAGTCACCCCTGTGCAATTAGCTCTTTAAACATCGGGAAACAAAAGAGAAGGAAGGTAGTTGTAAAGATTTCGTCGTAAGATTTAACCACAGGCGCACACCCCTCTCCATGACGTGAAAACCTGACTCCCAACAACACAGGATTTTCACATTCACCCGGTTCCAGCGGCTCCTTGCACGCACGACAGCGGGGTGCAAGCCCGGGTGTGTGCAAGGCGGGAGGCACCACCCCCAGCCCCCCCACCCTCCCCCGCTGGGGACATCCCGGAGCCCCCCCCTCCACAGCAGCAGCCCCTCACCAGCTCCTTCCCTTTCCGGCTCTCGTGGTTGGTGAAGAAGCGGAATCCGTCCTGCCCGAAGCCCTTCAGCAGCACCATGCGGGCCGAGGGCTTCCCGTCCCTGCGGCGGGAGAGGGTGGTGGCCGGGGGACCCCCGCACCGTCCTCCGCTCCTCACGGCGCGTCCCCCCCCCCGGCCTCACCTGGTGCAGGTGGCCAAGCACATGGCGTTGGGCTCGCCGATGGCCGGGCAGCCCACGGCGGCCTCGAACCACACTCTGAACTGCTCGATGGGGTCGTGGGAGGCCAAGTGCTGCTCCTCAAAGGCCTGGGGACAGCGGGGACACTGTCAGAAGGGGACGCCCTGGCCTCTGGGGAGACAGCCAGCACTGGGGGGGTCACACCAGCCTCGAGGGCATGGAGAACACTTGGGTACGGGGTGAGCCCAGCCCTGGGGTCTTGGGGATACGGCCAGCGGGAAAGAGGGGAGGGGGGGTCACCCCACATCTTGGGGTGGGTCACCCCAATTCCAGCATAGGACGGGGGCACCCCAAGTCCCAGGGACTGCCCGGGGGGACACCCCAAGGCCGGGGGCTCCAGAGCCACCCCAGTCCCCGGGTCCCTGTCAAGACTGCGCGGGATAAGTCACCCCCGGCCGGAGGGACAACCTGGGGGGGTGACCCCAATTCCAGGGTCCCTAGCGGGGGGGTCACCCCAGTGCCAGCGTCGCTACCGGCACGAGACGCGGTGGTGGGGTCACCCTGGACCTTGGGGACAGCGCGAGGGGTTCCCCCAAGCCCCAAAACGGAGCCCGGCCGCGGGTCCCTGCGACTCCCGCTCGCCCCCAGGAGCCGCCCCCGCCCCGGGGCCCCCCGCCGGGGGTCCTGGGGGGGGGGTCCCATCCCTGGGGGTCCCATCCCAGGGGTCCCATCCCAAGGGGTCTCATCCTACGGGTCCCATCCCGAGGGTCCCACCCCGGGGGGGTCCCATCCAGGGGGTCTCGGGGGGGGGTCCCATCCCTGGGGGTCCCATCCCAGGGGTCCCATCCCAAGGGGTCTCATCCTACGGGTCCCATCCC
>JANHFX010017155.1:9558-40481 GCA_027560015.1 Chloroceryle amazona
TTGGTTCCATCCTTGCCGCCAGTCAACGCCACGCTTATGTTCTCTTTGGAGTCCGAGATAGTCCGGAACTCGTTGCTGCTCTGCGAGTCCCTGCGCCCTGCTTTCTTGTGCCTGCGGGCTCTCTCCGGGGTGCGGTAGCTCGGTTTCGGCGCCTTCTTCGTGGTGGTCGGGGTGCCGTGGTGACGCTTTCCGTTGCTCTTCGAGACCTCCTGTTTCATGCGCCTTTGGCGCGAAGAAAGTTTCTGCAGGTTACGCTGCTGCTTCACCTTCTGCTGCTGCTGACTCCCTGTGATCTCTTCAAATGGAACCAGCCCAAACAGGTCCTCTCTGCTGCCACCGGTCTTGGGAAGAAGGGAAGGCTGAAACGGGGTGCAGCCAAAAATATCGACACTCCGTGGAGAGGTGGGGGAGAGCAGAGGCTCCGTTCCCACCAGCTGGCCGTCTTGCCGAGACACCTTTCTGCTGAAGGGGGCTTTTGTGAAAACATCAAAGTCATCCTGCTCTTGGTTCAGGCTGGGAAAAGCCGTGCGAGAAGAAACATCTTTGTCCATCTTCTCCCCTGCGTGAGGCTGCAGAGTAAAAAAGGGCACTGCCCCGAACACGTCAAATTCTTGGCCAGGGTTCACCTTGGCTACAGCACTTGGCACCTCAGACAAGGACGCGCACACTGAACTGGGTTCTTTGATCTCACCGCTGCCCACGCCATCTCTGAACCGACTGCTCAGGAGCCCTTCCACAGGTTTCTGCTTGGTACGATCCGAATCAGAGTCAGAACTTTGCTTCTCTTCCTCCTCTTCCTCCACCTCTTCCTCAGAGTCCATGAGGAGAGGTCGGTGGCCTAAATTCTCTGGTTCTGTATCATTGTCATCATTGAAGTCTCCATTCTCTCCCTGCAAGACTTCTTCATCTTCCTGTTCTTCTTCTTCCTCACTGCTCTTGGGAGAAGGAGGGTCAGATTCAAAATCACTCTCCGACTCATCGCCACCTTTTGTCACTTGTCCCTCTGCAGTCTTCCTCCCTGGCCGGGGGTCCCTAAAGGCATGGCTCAGTTTTCCAGCCTTGGTTGGGGTCCCCAAGTTATTTCCTTGACTGCCGGCCGAGTTATCCGCTTGCTTTCCAGGGGAACCTGCAGGTCCAGAGAAAAAACGCAAAACAAAACTTGAAATACATCAGTAAAGTCAATACTTGTGTGTCCCCCCCCCAACAACTGATGCAACCACGTATTCCGCACTTGGTGAGGGAAATGAGCTAAAATCAGATCCAAGATTTCAAACAACACTCTGAATTGATCACTACTCAGACCTTCCAGCTTCACACCTCAAGCAAAAGAGCTCTGGAAATACAGCACCGGTGGTTTGGGGCACAGAGGAGGGACCAGCGGTTACGGGTGACCTCCAGGGGCAGCTTTTCCAACACACTCATTACACAGCCGCTCCTCTCCGAGGAAATGGGAGACAGAGTGCTGGAAAGAGTTTAGTAATTTGTTGTTGTTGTCTAAAAAGCAGATTACCCCTTTCTTAAAGTGCTTCTGCTCTGACAAACTCATTCCTCTACTCATAAAAACAGCACAGGCAGAAGAGGAGTTAATTTCAGAGAGCTGACTTCAGCTCTCTGGTACCAAGGTCTCGGCTCTGCTGAGCTACCAACCCGTCTGCTGCACAGCTCCTGGACAGCAGAAAGCGAAGGTGCCTTCCTGGCAAACACTTCAGGTGCTTTTTGAAGCAGTTCCCCGAGACTGACCCATTGCACTAAGGCTTTTACCACACAGTCAGACACGTGGCAATACTGACATCTTCAGTGTCATTTCAAAAGGGAAACAAGGGCGTCACCCCCCGTTAGTCCCCGGTCTTCCCTCTCCCAAGCTTTCACAGCATGAGGCAGTCCTGCACAACATCTCCAACAGAACTGGGTTCCTCTACAGTCTATGAAAGCCAGAGACCGGGCAAGAGGGAAGTTGTTCCTGTCCAAGCTGCAGGGAAGATTACCCGAGGTCACGATCTCTCTGTCCTGCCCTCGCAGGCACTGGCTCCTTACACGAGCTGAAGAAGTGGGACTTGGAGCCGGCCGACAGACACCGAGACAAGGGCTTTGTGTCACCGGTGTGCTCCGAGGCACTCAAAGGGAAATGCGCAAAACCCCAGCCCCTCTGGGGAGATGGCAAGGGAATCAGCTCCCCTAATTACACAGAAACAGACGCAGGGACAAAGACCTTTGCCAACATACCCTTTGAAGAACTCTCTCCCTGTCCCCAGCCAGGACCAAAACCTCAGCTCGCACTCGCAACTGAGAACGAAGCTTGGCGGTCGGTGCCACCTGGGCATTCGGAAAGGTGCCCCCAGTGCTCCCCCTCGCAGCGAGCGGGAACAGCCTCTCTCCATCGGGGCCCGCCCGCAGCTACTGCCACGAAGCACACACTGCCACAGGAAGGGGGGAGAGCTCTTACTACATCTTGAATTCTTCAAAAGAAGCATTAAAGTTTATTTTTTCAAGCCATAACTGCCTTAGCAGATCAAACCTGTGCTTAGAGATTGTCTTTTTCTTTAAGTTCCACATTCAGCCCCTTCTAGGGCTGCATTCAGGCAAAACCAGCTTGGCTTTCGCTGAGGTCTGAGAAGCTTTTTCTTGTTTGTTACTAACCAGGATCTGACAGATCCGTTTCCTATAAGAAGGAAATTTACCTGTTCCTTTTACTCCAACACCTTCATCCTCACTGTTTACTGACAACTAGAGCCAAGAGAACAAGTCACCGATGATTCTTTCATGAGGCGCTTGGCCTAGGAACGCTGGGAGCAGTAAAAACTTTGCCTCAGTAAACAAACGGGATGGCAAGAACCAGCAGACAAGGCTCTCCATATGTCTTCAGGAGTGTACCCGACTGTCAGATTTCTATTTGAAGAGAACAAGTAGGAGGAAAAATGAAACACTAGGTCTCAACTGCGGAAAGCATGGTCTCTGGAGATGTCCTTTTCCCCAGAACACAGACCAGCCGGCAGCCACGCCGCTTTCACAGCGTATAACTGAACTTGTAACGCTACCAACCCTCACTCACCTCTTGGCAGACACAGAGCAACTACCGAAAATCCGTGTGCAGCAGGCGGAGGTGGGGCTGTGCTGCCCTCACTGCAGGCTGGGGACAAAGTTCTCACACCTCTGCTACCTGACACAAACCCGGGGACAGGGCTTGGTCCCCATAAAAGCAGGCACGAAGCAGCTCTATTCACAGCACCGCGCACGCTGCCAACCCTCCCACCCAACCAAAACCAACCCCTTCTGTTTACGCTTTCATTAAACAGTTGCTGGAATTCCAACCGCTCAACGTGTTCACGGGGTTGAAAAGGCTGGGGATGGATTTCAGAGCAGGAACTGGTGCACACAAACAATCTCCAGCCAGAACCCAGCTCCTGACCCTCTCCATCTTACCATGTACAAAATAATTTCTCAGGTAGTTTCTTCTTCCAGAAAGAAATCATCATGCAACTTCCAGGCCAAGCCAGAGTGTTTCTTTCTATGCTCCAGTTTAGACCAGAATATTAAGTTTTACAGGAGTAGCTGCTTGCCTTTTTAAAAGGGATTAACAGCCGACGTGCTCATCCACTAGCCATTTCGCGTTCTCGCAAATACACACAAAAGAACAATAAAACCGCCGCAGCAATGAACTTCATCTATGGATTTAAAAACAAGATGACCAGAATGACTAAAACCATCAGGTGATTAGGGCTTTGAGCCGTTGCTCCTTTGCTTCTGGTGTCAGATTGCGTCTTATCTACTTTAATTTTAAATATTACATATTTGTTTTTACTCACTAAATTAGAATCTGGATTATTTGGCTGCTTGCTTTAGATTTCCCAAAGGTACAGCCTTCGCATTGCGCTGTGTAACCTCCTGCCTTCCAAATCCTGCTGTTTTCCAATACATGCTGGAACACTGACGTTGGCATAAACACCATTAGAATATTTAAAAGAGCAAAAAGGAAATATTTCTAGGTTAGAAGTTATCACCACTTAAACCCAAACCTTTTATGCACGTCAGTATCCACTAATTCACGCTCCCCAGTGTGAATTGTACCTTTGTACGTCATTTCCACCTGCGGAAATCCGCCTAGAAATTTTTGTAAAGACAAGAACAGAACCACAGTGCATCTAAGCCACCTGACCTCCCCAAAGGTTTAAATATTATTTGTTAATTGCTGCCACAGTCAAACACGTCGGAAAACAACCCGCAAAGGACTGGCTGAACGTGCGATTTAAGCGGCGCGACGTCCAGCTTTCGGAAGCAGACCCCGGGACAGACGCGGCGTGCAGAGCGCTGTCCCCAACCCTACCCGGCGTATCAGCACCGGCCCCCCAGCCGCTGCAACACCTCTAACACACCCGCCTCTCGCTTAACTCCTGCTGACGACAGGCAGCAAATACCTTTGGGAATCGGCCATCCTGACAACCAACATCCAGACAACCAGACAACAATCTCCAGAGGAACTGGGCTGAAGGCAGGAACAGCTGGGGGAGCAACCCCCCTGGCTAGAGGTCCGCGTCCGGTGGTGGCCGCAGGTCCCGCCTGCTCGCTACGCGCTTCACGCACAGCCGCGGAGCTCCGAACCGCTCCTCGGGGAAGTGGTGAGCATGCTACTCATTGACAGAGGCAGAGACAGGGCACAAGAAAGGGAAGCTTGAGCCTGTGTGTTTGTAAATGTCAGTCCCTGCACCCAAGAAAACATTGCCTGGAATATCTCCATACCGAGGCCACTCAAAGACTGAGCGAGCGTATTTATTTTTCATCCGTAACATCATCACAGCACCAGGAAATTAACTGCCAATTAGCTCCTCAGCTCCAAACCCCCCGCTTCACTACAAATGGTTTCTGAATTTCTAGCTTGTCAGTCGTGGCACTGCCCCCACCCACCACATCCGTGCGGGGGACCAGTGTTACTTCTGTATCGCAGCGGGAAACTGACGTTCCTGGATTTTGTACGGACTCAAAATTACTGAAAATGCGAGGACCGGTGCAGCAACCAGAAGCTCACAACCGACAGTAACAGCCCAGTGTTATTCACATTTCAGAGCCAGCCCACATGACCCGCACGACGTCATCGGGAAAGCAAGTGGCACACGTCCGATGACGCTGGGAGTGCCAACGGCTGCCCTGACAGCCTTTTGAGGAAAGCACTTGTATTTCTGAAGTGTTTGAGGAGCGGTGACCTCACTGCTCCCACACTGGTACTTTCCAGGGAAGAGCAAGGAGCAAGTATCTTGTTTTATTCCGCGTCTCGTGCCGAGGTGCCGTTAACACAGAGAGCCATCTGCTCCAGTCAGATACTAGGCTGGGGTACTCATCTTAAACACTTCAAACATCATCTCACAGATCCACCCTTCACAGAAGAAACTGTCTCTGCGTGCTCCTCCTTATCACCAGTGGCTCTGGTTTAGTCCCAGTAACAGGGAGAAAACTGCAGCAGCCTGGTGTCAAAACCAACCCCAAGAAATAACAAAATCCTCCACAGAGCTGTAGCTTTTAAACCCTCGACAGGAATATCTGGCTTTGGTTTTCCACACCGCAGCTCTCCCTCTCTCACTCCTAAAGAAGTTAGTGAACTAAATAAGTACAAAGAGCACTACAAATAGAAACTTAATGCCCTAAAAGGGGAAAGTCTCTGGGTAATGACAATTTAATGCTCCGGCCAAACAGATTGCCAAAATGAAGTGTTCTGTCATGTTGATTTCATGCAATCTTCTCAACCTAAACTGCGGCAGAGACGGGTCAGAGATGTAGTTATAAAGGGAAAGAAAAAAAAAAAAAAAAGGCTGCAAAATATTGAGTAACATCTGTTTGCAATGTACTGTTCAGATTACTACACTTCTAATCAGGTTTGCATCTTGTAGGAGACAATTGTCCTTTGCTCAAATGCAAGCCAGGTGGAACATCTTTAATCGTATAAGAAGATCCCAATCTTCAAGGAAATTTTCCGTTCCGATGTTCTTTTTCGAGACATCCGATTATGAGAGGATGAATTCCCTCTAACAACTGCAGTAATTACATGCCTTCTGCTGGTTGGGCATTCCAGGGTAGCGCGGGGGTGGTGAAAGAGGGGGCACGAGGGCTTTAAGCTTCCCTTGAATTGGTAACATACTGCCACCATCACTGCAGAACAATTTGCCACATGTCAGGCCCAAGGATTACCGGCGCGCTGCAACTAAATCTGCACTAGGTCTTTGACAACAGCCAGAGCAGCAGCTGCTGATGATTGTAAGGGGGATTTACATTGCTTACCACCTTTATTTTCAAGAACAACAAAAGTGGAAGAACAACACACTTGTGACTGGCCTCTCTCGTCTCCATATTCCTTCAGAGAACTCGTCTATAGGTCAAATTGTGTTATCCAAAAAAAAAAAGTGAAAGGTGGAAGGTGACTGTGATTGTTGCAAGATGAAAAAAAAAATATCATAATCATTTTAGGGATAGAAAGCACACCACAGGCAGAGCCCACACCTACCATTTATTCTTGCCCCGTGTCAATAAGCTCAAGTAACTATGGAAGCATTACCTAGAAAAGCTCGGGGCTAAAGGTGCTCTTGGTACAGGGAAAGATCCTGAACCTGCATTCAGCAGCACCCGAAACCAGAGCCACGGACAGGTTATGGAGTAACAGAAGCAGCACTTTGAGTACAAATACTGATTTGAACTGGTTTTAATTGTCGAGTTACCTAGCTCTGGATCACTGTACAAAAGCCATAGCGAGCTGCAGGTCTGGGCATCTTTTAACATATCATTCCAGACCACCTGCCAAAGAACAATGAACTGATGGCACGAGCTGTTTCAGTGTCGTAGAGCAAGCTGGGTCAAGTCTTTTTGTTTCTCCTGCTCTCATGTTTGTAATTTCTTCCTAATCGCAGCGAGCGGTGTTTCCCTTAAAGCTCCAGGCTCCACCGTAGTCCCGGGGTTCCAAAGCCGAGGTGCAGAAGCTTGCAGTGGTGTGAAACACTGTCAGAAGCAGCATACCAAGAAGTAACCAACTGAATGGTCATCGCCCGCATTTCTTCGTGCCACGAGAACACGCTTTGCTGCTGGAACAGGGCGAACGCTGATCAGCAGCTCCTGCAGCAGAGTCCTTTCGGGGTGCGTTGTGTCCAAGCCTCCAGCTGGTTTCCCAGCACTGCTCCGCGGCTCGCAGCTGGCTGGTTTTCAGCCAGATCCACACGCTGGGACGAGCCACTCACACACCACTCCACAAAACTGCTCTTATTCTGGGATGGAAACATGTAATGGTAATTTTAAGGCACCACTGAGTCTTCAAGAGCAGGAAGCTGCTACCAAATTAAAATTGCTTGTATCCCCAGTCTCCGCAGATGCAGCGACTGGGAAGGGGTTACCTGTGATGTTAGAAAAAAAACAAACCAAAGCAAAACAATGAAAGACAATGACTTGATCAAGAAGCAGCATGAAGCACAGAAGCTGAGCTTTACAAACATTCAGCAGAATAGTTACACAGACGACCTGAGCTGCAGCCTTGCTCCAGTAAGACAAGCCAGAAGGCACCTCAGGGCTATCGTCCACAATGCTCCAGGGCAGCACTTGAGAAGAAATTCCAGTCAAGATTTCCCAACATCTCCACTTCTTCGCATTGTTCCGAGTTCCTCAAATCTTTTATTACTGGCCTGAATTCCAGTATTAAGCTGAAGGAAGCAAAAGGCAATCTAGGCCAGTTTAATCCCAGAAAGAATTAGTGTAAACAAGTATGGGATGGCAAAAGGCCGCCGAGTACAACTGCACAGCAAACTGTACTGTAGTCAGGACATTTCCCCCCCAGAATCTGAAGAGAGCAGAAAACCCGTGTGGCTTCCAAGTTTCTGAAACACTCAACTCCGTGTTAACAAAGGCTGCTACCACACAAACAGGTAAACATACAGCTTCCATGCCAAAACCCTGACCACAGGAGCCAATTTCTCCACTGTCACCAGTGTTTCAGGCGTTCAGAGACCCACGATCTGTTTTCCATGTTAGGTGCCTGTCCTAAATGCCTCATTACTGGCTACTCAGCTGTGCTTTCTTCTCTCTTAAGAAGTGTGCAATGGTAGTTTTGTATCTATCAGATTGAACACTGGAAATCTTTCTCGGGCCCATTTTGTATTCCTCAAGGTCCAAGTCCAAGTCTCAAGGTCCAAGTCCAAGTCTCAAGGTCCAAGTCCAAGTCTCAAGGTCCAAGCCATTACTATTTTCCACAACATTTAGGCATTACATAGTGTGCGTAGCAAGGTTACGTGCAGTACTTGAGATCACCCTTCACGGGACATACCCCAAGTGCAAGTAACCCTGTTTCCTCTCTGCTTCCATATCAACTGTAGCAAGAGGAACCCAGTAAGATGTTAGCTCGTTTCACACCCCTGCTTGCCCTCTGCACAGCATGTCAAGCGACATAAGTGTTGGTGGCTCTTTGCTCCCACCCAAGAAGAACGAGCACAGGAGCTCCGACGGATAAGCACCCTTCGTCCATCCAGCTCCAGGCTCTCCGTCCCGGTGGTCCTCGCAGCAGCAGTGATGGCCTGAAACGCATTCTCAGCTCTGCAGGGAAAATCTCAAGGGCTCACACCTCGCAGCACCCCGTGGTCCTTTCCAGCGATGGTCAAAGGTTTCACACGGCAACCTCTTGCATCCCCTTCCTGGACATGTCTAAACATACCCGACAGCACGGATTTTGCTGGACTATCAGCACTTTATTTCTCATTGTTACGTCTGAAGACAGCAGAAAATCTTCAGCTTCTTGCTGCTGTCTCACATCAGATGATAGAAATCAGTTAAGTATTTAGTCATGTGCTGCTTTCAGCAGAGAACCCTTAAGCCTCTGAAACAAAAGTAGAGGCCCTGGGGGTCTCTACTCAGTTACAGCCCATGTACAGCAACTTTTACAAACCCGAGACCTCTGCAGACCCAGGTCACACAGCACAAAAAAGCAGAACAAGACCACAGTTCCAACTCAAAGGTTGTTAACACAGTCCAACACATGTCCAATAGGAATTTTCACTTGGTAATTAAGTAAAAAAGTTCTTTTTTTTTTTAATTTATGTTAAATAGTCTGTATTGATAACATCAATGCTTCCTTAAAGTGCAGTAGTCAGAAGCCCGGGTGCATAGTGATCACCCGCCCCACAACACGTTACCGTGAGGAAGAGAAGCCTCTGCTCCAACCAGATCGAGACAGTCTCTCACCCAAGCGCCAGAACTGTGCTCCAAGTGTTAAAACTCTGTTTCACTTTCTATTCAGACACTTCCCTTCAATGCCCTGAGCGAGGCAGGCATGCACGTGCTTTACTTCTGCGTTAAACCTTCCGCAACCACAAGGAACAAACCAGAAAGGACCTATTTTACAGAACAGTACAAGAGGAAATCAAAATACTGGGCACATGTTCAAGTTTGCCTTAGAAAGCCCTCAACTAGAAATAAAACATGTCTAAGTCAACACCTTCTCCTTTTCTGAGGTGTTCAAGACACGCGCAAGAACAATTCCCTTGGGAAAACAAACTGACATTTACAAGAGGTGTCCTCAGATCTGAAGACATACCATGCCAGATGACTTTGCCAGCTGTAATTCACTGTTCACACAGAATTAAGAACACCCTCCCCTGAAATCAAGCCAGGATGTACACTTGCTTAAATTCCAGCTTTGAGTTAATAGAGAAATGACTATTGGAAAAAGTACAATTTATTCTTTTTTCCCCTTGAGGAAGCAGGTAACACAGTTCACAACCAGCTCGACCTTCCTCAAGCAGTCTGGTTTTTCGATGGCTGAATTTGAAGTTTCCTCCCCCCCCATTAAGAGGTGGCCTCCCCCCTTGTTTTGCAGCACATCAAAAGAATGAAAGCTTGGATTCCAGGTACCAAAAATAAAACATGTAACACAGCATAGTGAGATCATTCCCTACAACTGAAGCTACAACTACCTGAACAACAGCAACGAGCAACACACATTTTTAACACCTGAGGTGAGGAAAGAGAAGAAAAAATAGTCCTTAGACACAGGCATGTGAATACTTCAGACAGGAGGCTGAGCACCTGAGTCTCACCATCTGGGACTAGGTGCAGATACTGCTGCTCAGTGTGCACGCCAGCTCAGGCTCACCTACAAAACAAAGCCACCCCTTTAACAAAGGCTCTGGGGCAGATCCTGCCAAGCTGCCACCCAGGCAGCAAACGCGTCTTCTCGAGGATGGCCTTCCCCTTGAACTAGTGAACGTTCAGACTGACAGGTGAACTTGACCCCTCTGACTGAGCAGAGCCGAGAACACCACCAAGCACGCAGTAACAGGAGCAGACACGGATGCAGAGGTGCTTTCCCACGTTGCCTTGCAGAATACAAGAGCATTGCTCTGGTCACTCCTCACCACCTGCAGCACAAGAGCTCCCAGCAGCCCTAGCAGACGACCTTCAGGAACGCAAGATGAAAGCGAAAGGAAACTCAGATGCTAACTTAGGTTGACCCCAAGTGATTTATTTTAAGACAGGTTATATGAGCTTTCGAAAGATACATTAAGGCACTTTTATCACACCAGCACATTCCACGCAGCTCAGGTAAGCCCCTCAGTGGCTCCGTAAGTAACTAAAGCTCCTTTTGCCACAGGCACCAAAGCAATCACTCGAGTGCCGATCCAGCGTACGTTCAGTTGGGGATGATGCGGTTCCGCACCAACAGCCAATGCCCACATAGAGTTATTTTTCCTTCCACGCAAGGAAAACAGCCAAAGCTGAACTGAAACACAATAATGACTCTTCCCCCACACACATATGGATAACGAGGTATTTTGTTTATTTTGAGTCAATTTGCACCGAAACTATGCATGAAATGCAGCAGCAGTAGCTTTAAGTTTTATGTGGGCTGGAGAGCCGACCTGCAGCAGCAGCAGCATGAGCTGGAAGCAGACTGTGCTAAAGGGAAGAGGCAAGATTTGGTTTTAGCAGGTAATCTGCACTTAGCAAAAGCACTTCTGGTTCTACCCAAGTGATTCACACCACGCTGGGCCACTGTATTTGCACCGTGAAGACTACGTAGTCTCTACACGGTACAAGTACCAGGGAGGGGATGCAGAAGCACTTTTTCATTTGAGGTAATCAACGTACTGAAAAAAAAAATAAATCTCTTCAACCTGCCTACTGTCAGGAGGCAGCAACACCCTTATCATTCTTTGGTCATTTACCTGGATTACAGACTTCGACAGATACATATATATGTGCACGAGTGTATACATATATATACACGAGGTAATGATGTTACAGATGTAACTTGCCTGGGTGAGAAATGAAAGGAACAGAACCAAAGGGATCTTCAGGAGGATTTTTCTGTGGAGCAGAATGTGGCTCCACATTCTTATCTGAAGATGCTCTCCTGTCCACCAGCCTGTCTGCAAAAAACAAAATGAAACAGAACAAAAAATAAAATAAAATAAAAATAAAATGGTAGGTCTTACACAGAGGCGAAGATATCTACTGACTGAGGCGAGGAACAAATATGCTCTCACTTAGGGATTTATTTTGGACGTTTTAAGGATATCCTACATCTTGAATACATACTTGAGCACTTGGGAAAATCCACCTGCACAAACCTCTTCTCAAGCCCCCTGTCCCACCAAGAGCAGCATGCAGTTGGGGATGGAATGCTTCAAACGAGGACCTCTAATACGTGTTATACACAGCCTATGCTCTCTAATACAAACTACTAGTCCTCTGTGCTCCTGCAGTTTTGAACTGAAGAATCACTAAAACCAAAACCAAACAGACAAAAAATTCATTTGGTCTACATTTCAGCCAGTCCTTCGCGCAAAAATAAGTTGACAATCACAGCAAACTAGCTGGGAGTCCTTTTCACCAAGCATGTAACATCTGTCAGCAATTAAAAGCAGTGTCATACTACAGAGGAAGGTGGTGTCAGTTTCATACAGTCTTCAACCTTTAGGAGATGCACAGATTTATTTATTTTTTATTTTTTTTTCGATTTGAGACGTACAACAGGTTTTTAACAGACAAAAAGGGGAAGCGCTAAGAACGGTAAATGGAAGTTTTTCTGCCTAAGCTCCAACATTGCTGCCAACTTGAGATCCAGCCTGCCCAGCACCACCACCGCATCGCAGCGCGGGAGGGTGCAGGGAGGCCCGTCACCCACTAACACCACCGCTGTAAGGTGTTCCACCTTCAGCTAACATCCCACCTCCTCTACGCAGAGGACGTGGCATTTTGCTCTCCCCTCTTTCCACGGCAAGCAGCTGCTCTTCCAAACAATTTGCAGCACAACCCTTCCTGCCCATTCGCCTCTGTAGAGGTGCGCTGAGCTGTGCCCAAGCCACCTCGCCAGCTACCTGCACGCTTTCCGTTCAGTCCTCCAGCGCAGCGACCGGGAGGCTTCACCCAGGCAGCCACCAGGGACTCACAATGAGCTCGCCTACCCCTGACAGATGCACAATTAATTGCTCCATTACAGGCAACCCTTTCTGAAGATATAACCCCAGCTGGGAGCTCCTACTGCAGGACATGGAGCAGCCACCTCAACAACACACGCTGGAAGAGGTAGAGACCAACGAGCCTGAACACAACTACCCTGCAGTGACATGGCCATGCTGAAGAGAATCCCAGCCACGGTGCACAACAAACTAGCAGCTGTATTTTCTATACCATTGGCTTTAAGCCTTGAAGACAAACAGCTGCTGAGCCTCACAGTCAACAGCAGCAGTCATTCCTGATTCTGAGCAGCTGCACCCCCACTGCTTGCTTTCCTTAGGGAGAAAGGGTTTGGTTTTTTGGAGGGTTTTGAGTGATGGTTGCTGTAGGTTGGTTGTTTTGGGTTTTTTTGGTGGGGTTGGTTTGGGTTTTTTATTTAGGTTCTTTGGGGGGTTGTTTGTTTTTAGAAAGAGTTGCTTCCTTGTTTGTTTGGTTTATTTTTGAGTATTGACTTGAAAGACATGTACAGGACCTTAAACTTGCACCTTTACAAATGCAGGCTGAGTGAGGGATGGCTCTGTCAGGTCACAACAACTTGAACCCTTCATAGAGTCGCTACAAATGCTGGCATGCGAGAGTACTCAAGTGCTCAGTATTTCTCAGTGGATCAAATCAAAGGCTATTAGAAAAGGACAAGTTATTTTTCCCAGTCTTCTGAGGCACAAGTGTCATGCGTCCACCTCATAATGAGAGCCATTTCTCTTTGTAAGGGTGTCTGAGAGAACAAGAGACAGTGATGGTTTCTCCAGCTTGACACAAGCAGAAATAGATTCAGTGGGACTGTCAGTATTAGACAGCGTGCTTCAGATGCAGCTTCCTTAAAGCTTTCTTCCTCTCAGTGAATAATCACACGAATGCAGCCCCGACTGCTGCCAAAGACACGACCACGTGCCTGATGGCACAGCCACCCTTCTGTAGAAAACTGCGGCTGCTTCAAACCGCCAAGGAGGAATGCAGCTGTTCCCATGCAAGCTGCAGGCCCGTGACTCCTCAGAAGACAGCTCTCGGGACTTTCTGAAGTCTGAGAAGCACTTGAGCACAGGGAAAGCCTGGCAAGAACCACAGCTCTCTGCTGCATGGACGGCCAAGTCATTCCTCCATACTGTACAACAGCAAAGTAGAGGAGCCGAGAGCTCGCCGGGCTTGGCACCTTCAGGGGGGCTGCTGAACGAAGATGATCCCGGGCCTAACAAGAACCGTTGGGCGATTCAGGGTAAAGGCTGCACCGGTATTTTTTCCAGGTGCAAAAGTCACTTCCTTTTCTCAGCTCCCCACTCTGCACAGATTATCACACAGTTACAAGAGCTCTTGCTAAGAAATCCATTTCCTCAGAATCTCAGCATCGCATGTTGCTTCTGCAACATCATTATCCTGATGATGATGGTAACAGCAGCAGAGCAACAACAGTGTACGCGGGAACCGGAACTCCACTGCGTAACTCTGTGCCTAAGTTCTCCACAAAGGTGCCCAGTTCAGAAATCTTCGTCCAACAGTGCACGACATTTTACTGCAACTGTTTTTTTTTTCTCCTAAGAGAGCTTTCAGGGAGTGCAAGCAAAGCATGCTGCTCGGTGGTACCTTCCCTTCGGAAGGAGAGCTGATTAATCCTCACAGCGATACCCATCACTACCCACACTGTGACATTAGCTGCCGAAGGCATGAAATCGAACAGTAATGTCAGCCTGACAAATTATGGTGACATCTCGATCCTCTCACGGAGGCTGCGTATATTTAATTACTCGTGTATTACCGTCAGGAACACAACAGCTTTAGAAACATTTGACAGATCTGAAAATACTTGATATATGCATAAAGCATCAGCTCAACAATACAAACCAGGCTTTGGGAAGCGGAGGGGAAGGATCGGTGTTTTGAACGCTACTCAGCAGCACAGAACATTGCAAAGAGACAACTGCAGATAACGCTACACAGGACTTAGAAAGGATGGGACAGCAACTGTGTTTACTAACGGAAAACAGAACTTATCTGACTTCTGTTATGCCTCTAGATGGCAAAACGACTTACAGTGAACTCAAACTGAGGAAAAAAAATGTTGTTTCTAAACAGCATTCTTCTCTCATAAGAGATAACCTACATCTGAGGAGAATTAGGCCTTGATCCTTAAGATTTATCCGAGGAAATTCCAGGAAGTATTATACAGTTCGAGACCATTTCATAGGTATAAGCCTTAATTGTACAACAAATCCCCCGGTTTCTCATTAAGCCTTTACTGTGCAATCAACTGCCCAATTTCTCATTAATCCACCTAAATTTCAGAAAGTTCCAAGGATAAACATTTTGGCTTTGACTGCAGTAAAAGCATTAAGTTCATACAACCTTTGGCACAAATGTCTTAATTTTAAAAGAAAAGTTAAAAGGTCTTTGAAGAGTTCGATGTACATATCGACGCGTGACACGAGCAGTGCTCCCCTCCACTGGGCCTCTAACACATCAAGCCAAAAGGCCTCAGAAAAGCTGCAGCTGCCTCAGGTGACACAGAAACAAGTCTGCCATCTAGTGTACTACCGGTCAAGCGAGACGTTTTATTTTATTTGCAAGTCTTCTGTGTTCAAGTGACTAAAAAAACCCTAATGCTGGTTATGACCAAGCAGAACTGTGCTGTTATGTCTACTTTTCTGATACAGCATATGAAGTTTATCACCACATCCAGCTCTTGTGCGTGTTGATTTATCTTTACTAAGAGCTGAGCCAAAACCACCTCTGCGTAGAACACATGTAAGTACATTTTCACTTACATAGTACCAGAAGTGGATAATGGGACGAGAGCCGTAGTTAACTGGCCTTCCTGCTGGAGATCGAGACAGAAGTTAGCGGCATGGAGCTCCCAGCTATTCTGGCCTTTACGAAGCCCATACCTGCCTGCACACAATTCAGCAGCAACTCCAAAAGGGTTGTCAAGGCCTGGCCCAGGCTGCCATCCCCCGAGGGGCTTCAAGGCCATGGAGCTGCGGTGCTGAGGAACATGGTTTCGTGGCAACCTGGCAACAGGTGGCCTTGATGATCTCAGGTGGTCTCTTCCAACCAGAACAATTCCATGATTTTCTATTTCCCCATCTTACTAGAACCAGCTTATTGAGCTACTCCAGGCAAACGTGTTTCTTGTACAGCTTTTCCCAGCGTTCTTTTCAATCCATTTGAACTACATCCTTGGTTAATACCATCTTCTGTGCTTACATTTGTTCAAAACACGCAGCTTAACCAAAATCAATCTCAAAATTTATCATAACTACAGTCAGCAGTCAAAGATTCTGGAAATGGGTAATGTTGTGCTAACACCATTTTTGTTCAAGCTAACCTTCTCCAGATTCACAAGTGTATTGGTTCAAAAGACCTCTAAAGGTTCAGGTGGAAGCAGCATGACTACAAGATATTCAATTTTACTGCTAAAAGTCAAATTCTAAACTTGGATTTGGAAAGGACGCTGCTTTTTCAGCTGGTACATTACCCATTTCCTCCAGGTAGCAGTAAGTCATTTTGCTGTAAAATGTGTGCAAGCTACACCCACACCTCAAAAAATAGGGCTCTTATTTGATCAACTCAGGATACAAGTGAAAACAATCAACTAATGGTCAAAAAAAAAAAAACAAAAAACAAAAACAAAAAACCACACAACCCAAAACAGTGAACTCCACCAGTCCTTAATCCTTTGGGATGAACACGTAACGTGCACATCTTGTTCAGCTGTATTTAAGGACGCAGAAACCCGAGGAGAAAAAGACTCAGTTGAAGGCAAAGGTGTTGTTTTTTTTTCACTCACTTGAAATTCAACTTTACTTCATTTTTAATTGCAATGAACTTGCTGATAATCAGCCAACTATATACAATCTGGTTTTTGACACTGTTGCATCTTACAAGTCTCGCTAATAAATCTGATCTTGAGGAAACCAGTTGTAAGAAGAGCATCTAATCAGCATGTGTTAAGCAATTAAGAAAAGGAAGTTGTTCCAAGTAAAAACCATTGAGATAGCTGACTTCAGGAGGAAAGAAGTTTATTCAACTATTGCCATGTCAGAACAATAAAGCAGCCCTTACACGTAGCCACTCAAAATAGACATTACAAAACATTAACATAATGTAGTAGATCAATTTTTCTTTCAGGCATTTTCAAAGGACATGCCAGACCCACAGAATCTTCTGCTCTGGTGTGCAAGCAAAAAGCTGGGAAGGAATGAAGCAAGCAGCCCGACTTCTTTTCCTATCTGACAACGCACCTCTGCTGTTCAGAGCATCTTGACAATCAAGGTGACACAAGCAATACTTAAGAGCTAAGATATTACTGTTTCTGCAGTATTTGAGCCAGTAACTGCCAGTCGTAGACAGCGAGTTCCTACTGCACACATTTTCAGAAAGGGAAAGGAAAGAAAGACAGGCCCAACTCCGCCCTCAAATGCTCAGAAAGAATTTGCTGTACACAGACCGCACGGCCCCTCCACGAGACAGGCGTTGGAACTGCTGAGCAACTACAGAGCCCTTATTTACTGCGAAGCAAAATAAGCCTTCAAGTGTCCCTTACTTGATCTTAGCAGGTCAAATTCTCTGTCCAGCAGCTCCTCCTCTGTCAGCTTGGAAAAATTGTCCTCTCCAAAGGGGTTCCAGCCTGACATATCAGGTGGGTTACTGATGCTCTGCTTTGGGTAACTGGTGAAGGCTTCAGCATCAGGAATACCTGACCTGTAAAGTCAGTTTGTGGAAGCAAATAAAGAGAAACATTACAGGACTGCTTATCAGGGTGGAAAAAAAAAACCAAAAAGTATGACAATGCTTTGTTATGCCAAAATTCCAGAGAGAAGCAGCACACGTGCATTAACAGCTCTGAAAGCTAAGCTGGGAAGACAAATCATTTGAAATACATGGTTCGATCTCATCATTTCTGCACGCACTCCTTGCCCTAGCAAATAAATGCCAACGATAAAGCCTCTCAAGAGAGTGTTTGAGAGGCCTTTCACACACCCATAACCTCATTCAGCATAGGCTACCGACCACCCTCAGCAAGGAGACGGGCAGTCAGTTCCCGGAGGAAGTCCACAAACAAGAACAAGTGCAAGACAGGCTCTCGAGGAAGCCATCCGGGGCTCGTCCGTTAACAGGTTGTGTCCCACCTTCCTTCTGAAATATCCTTGACCACTAAAGAGCAGCTATCCAAGTGCTTTAAGCGATACCTTCCTACCAAAGCAAGTCCTTTCTGAGGAAAGGATTCAGCGGTGCTCATCACAGTTAGGAACATAAGCAGTAACCAACCCTTGGGTACATCTGCGTCGGAGTACTTGCCTGCTTGCAGGGTAGGCAGGCTCTGCCACGGCTCCAGCGCGCACTGGAAGCGACCCAGGGTAGGAGATTAAGGCTGGTGAGAAGTCTTGCGGAGACGTGATATATTCAGGAGACTGCGCCTGTTGCGACCGCTGCTGCTGCTGCTGAGCGAGCATCTGCTGCTGGAGGAGAGACTGCTGATATTGCTGCACCTACGGAAGACAACGATCACCGTACTAAAACTCACATGGGCCAGTGTGAATCTCCTCTGCTAAGTAACGATGTTGGCCTTGCAACCAAATGCACTCAACCACCACACTCCAGAACAGTTTGGTAGCTTCAGCCAAAGCAAAAAGCCAGACCTGTCATTACAAGAGTGAAACAAACAGCCCTCACAGGCCAGAGATACCATTTTTCCCTTCCAACACACTACCCCTTAGCCTTCTGGAACTACTGCAACTTTAATCTGTGCTACTGCAGCACTAAGGAATTAGTTTTCATCCCAGACCACTCTTCACATGTAATCATCAGCATTTCAGGGTAATTTTTCCTGACTTCTGAAAAACAAATTACATCGGTTCACTTTCTTGCTTTTCAAGCAGGAATTTGATGCCACCATATCTTCTATCACTTTGTAGCGTAACATACACTGGCTGCTGTGTCACTACTGGAAGCCATAAGCACCGAGTATGTTTCAAGTTAGTATGCACCTACTTAATGAATTGTAGGACATACCCCAGCCAATTAATACCAAAATGCAGCTCCAGACAAGCTTTTGGAACAGAGTCTGGGTTAACTTTTTTCCCCCCCAACTGAGTATCATTTTAGATGCTGAACTAAACAGTATTTACCATTTCCACAGTTCATTAAGACTGCTCACAAACTTCTCTTACTGCATCTTCACAATAGATTTACCAAGAGAGCGGGTATTTTAAGACGTTCCATTCTTGACATACCATAGCAGGGTACTGAGACTGGGAGGGTTGCTGCTGGTACACAGACTGCATCAGCAGCTGCTGCTGGACCATCTGCTGGTGCATCGCTTGTTGGTACTAGAGTTGAAAAGAAGAAAAGAGCTTTAAGAAGTCATGATCTCCCCTGTAGGAATAGCCAGATATTTAGAAGAAGCATCAATTAAAGTATCACTTTGGAGACTCAACAGCATTTTTCAGTTAAGACATCACATAACCCAAAATCAGCTTGCAATTCAGTCGCTGCATTTTAATGACTCTGTGTTTGGAAGCTTTTCCTTTTTTTATCTTCCCCAGTTTATACCGGCCCGGTCCACAAAAAAAACTAGACTACATATTCAGCACTGCCTTTTCTAAGGCGAGCCAAGGAACATCCCAGCTTCTGCCACTTTCACCAGTGCCGAGCCCTTTTCAAAAATAATTTCCCTGTGCTTCAAAGAATAAAATGTTTCAACATGGGGAGGGTAGTGGTGCTGTGGAAAAAAAAATAAATTAATAGCAAGAGGTGTCTGGGACAGGATCTGAAAGTTCTTGTCCGACCTGGCTGCTCTCCTGTCATATTTACTGTTATTTATGCTATGCAACTTCAGGAACTGGACTTGACACTATGTGAACTGGACAGTGTTAGAGGATGTGGTATCCATGAAAAATCTGCACAAGCACCTGCAAAAGGGAAGCTCTTCACAGACCAAGAGGAACTGAAGAAAGCAGGAACTGCAAAAATCCTACTTGGTGTACATATAGTGATCTACGGCCAGTGCATCATTGCCACCGAGGTAACTCCTAACGCTGGCCTCAAGCGCGCTTATATCTACCCTAAACCTTCCTTTGGGACACACAGTGGTGACTCAAAGCAAGCTGGGATTCAGAGCCAGACAGCACAAAGAAAAACTTTTAATAGGCACTGTGATGCTTATCCTAGAGACACGAGTCCCAGGTAAGAAGAAGGGTCAGGAGCCAGGATCCCTTTCTGTCTCCTCTCAGGAAAAGCCAAGCTTTAAACACAGGATTTTTTAAACTAGCACACGATTCCAAGTGTCATTAGCAAGCACAGCGTGTCTCAGAAACCTGCCTACGGGATTTGACGTGTACCTGCTGAATGTAAGCGTCCTGAACCATAGGCAGCTGCTGCTGGTGATGTAAGTGGTGTAGCTGCTGCAGCCTCCAGTCGCCCTGCTGCAGCTGCTGGAGAACTCTGTTCTGCTGCGGGGGGTGCTGGGCGGTCCCTTGGGAGGGTAAGACTTCTTGTCCGTGCCCTGGTCGCGTGGCTCCTGTGACATTCAGACAACACTGCTGACATACTGATCTCTGTGGGTCAGCTACAGAGCTCCCTGGCAGTTTACCTCTATTCGACACGTCAAGGGCAAACGGTTTATAAACTTCCCTTCCCCGTCCGTCAGCTAGTACAGCTGGCAGATAGTAAGTTCAGTTCTCTGATAACACTTCCAAGGCCTGTCAACGCAAGATTTATACCCAGAAGATGCAGGAAGCTTCCTTCGGTGTCAACAGAAGAAACTGGATTCAAGACTTCCGCTTTGCTAACACTTAAGTTGTACTTTCTTTACCTCAAAGTATCCAATTTTGTATGCATACAACACGAACTATTTATTTAAGGGAACTGTTAGCTCCCTTGAGGGTAACACTTGACTAACTTCACCGTTCAATTGTTGCTGCAGCCGTTAAAGTAAGCAGTTAGCAATGTAAACCCCTCTCTCCTGCATGCTGTGTTTATATTCTGAAGTGCCCAGGAGTGATCTGTTCCTTGCCATAGCAGGAAACGTTTTCCAAGTCAGAGGGAATTCGGATCCTGTCTAGTAAAAGTTGTTTACACCTGGGACACAAACATTCTCCTTTTCTTTCAAGGCTTTCACAGCACTGTCCCTGAAGCTGCTCTTCCTGTACCGTAACAGACACGGCAACGCCAAGCGCAAGCAGGAAAGAACTCAAGATACAAATGAGAACTACTTAAGTGAGTATTTATCAGAGCCATAACTCTCTTTGAAAGAGAGAGAAAAATTCACAAAGGTTTTATTGAAGATCCAATTCACTTGGTAGCATCTCCCTCAGTTCTTCTCTGCTGTGCCTCTGCTGCATCCACAGCATCACGTGAAATTCAGCGGTCCATCGCTGGAGAAGTTTTTATGTGGCTCCAGCCTACAAATAACACCAACGTACTGCTGGTATCTCTTGACTTACTGAGGCACAGGGAAAGTCTTTTCCCTACTGCAGCGAGGGCAGTTGGTTACAGAACACCTCAGTACTTCCCATCAACTACTTCAAAGCCAAAACCGAGCATCAACTTCTCTCACACACAGCAATGGGAACGTTAGCTTAAAATCAGCATTAAGCACAAGGAAAAAAAAATAAATACCCACACTTCCCAACAATTTGCATTCAGATTTGAGGCACCTGGTCAAACTTACTACTTGTGCATTTAGAATCTTTCAGAAAGGATGAAGAATTGAGTTTTGGCATATAAAAAAAGCCAATGAATTTGAGTTTTAAGTGTAGTCCCTACTAGGGCAAGAAGGAAAAGAAAGTCAAAATCCATTCTTTGTTCATGTCCCTCCCAAGACTTTGTTAAGTTACCTTTTTGCCCACGATTACCAAATTCACTGGGAACTTGTACTTTGACTGGAGTTGCTGAGCTCTGGATCGTCAGCACACTAGAAGTGGCAGTGCTTGAATTGGCCTTTGGTCTTTGTCGCGGTGCAATTGAGGTTTCCGTTGGTCCAACAGTGTCTGTTATTCTGAAACGGCAAAGTTTTCCATAGAAGAGACTTGATGAAAAGAGGCTGTTTCTTGTTCAGATTAGACACAGCACGTCTCAATGCCTCAGTCGTGCACGGTACCGACTGGCAGCAGATCCAGCAAACCCAGCCACATCCAGACCATGACATGGCCTTACAACGGCACAGACACACCTACGTAGCTCAGACACAGCTTAGATGAGCCCATCATTCGCGGCAGGCTAATGCAGTCAGAGTTAAAATAGAGCTGATATGACAGCTGAGCATAAAAGTACACAAGTCACTCATATGGGCAGATCCACAACTCAAACAGCTTCAGTTAACAAGGAACAGAAGCGTAAAGGATTCTTGCAGCTTTAGCATTAAGCATACACCAGATACCACCAGTGGAAATAAGAAGCATGAATAGAAACTCACACTGTTTTACTTTTGTTTCTATTAACAAAGGACTATTTTGGTATAAACATCAATTTTTTTCCAAAGAACAAAATCCACTTAACTACATCAATCAGATTTGAGTTGCACATTTAAATGGAACTCCTAAGAACAGTTTACCTTACTGTATTATCCACATCTGCCACTAAAATACTTTATTGCAAAACTCACTCACACTGGAAGAAAATAAAGCAGGTCAGAAGCAAACTGATAACACTCCAACACAAAACAGGCTCTCAGTTTCTCCCGTGGATTCTCAATACAATGACAAAAGTAATGGAGAGGAATACAAAGAGTGACTGGAAGCTCTCAGAATTGCACTTTATCTAGTCTAATGACCTCTGCTACTAAGATAATTTTTCATTTATTATCAAGCATATGACAACAGGTTTCAGACAAACATGCACCTTTAAAATATTAGCCAAAAAAAGAAGAAGTCAATCCGTATCTGCTGCTCACCTTGCTTTTATTTGGCTTTTTCTAGCAGCTGCCTCGCTAGCTGTCAGGGGCTCAGGAAGAGTTGAAGGGACAGGAGAGTTCTTGGGAAAAATAAATTTGAATAAATTAAAAAAACGAAATCCTGAAAGAAAAAAATCGTTACATATTGAAGAAGAATACTTGAGTTCAAGTTGTTATTGTTACAAGGCTTCACGCAGAATTCACACGGCTGTAGATCAGAAGTGTTTTAACTTAACAGCATCTGTGTGCTCGTCTGGTGCAAAGGTGTAACAAACCCATTACTGGTCCAATGTTCTGCCAGCGGCTTCATGTAGGCACTAGCGACTACTAGCAATCAAGTAAAACACTTTCTCCAAACATTTTCTTGTAACCGCACAGAAGAAAGACTGTTTTAGTTCCTAAGCTTGAGGCTAAAATAAAAGCCTAACCTTTGGATGAAACAACAGCAGTTTTTTAGCCCACTCAGCTCTCCCAGCACCACCCAAATTCCAGAAAACCATGAAACCTTGCAGCATCTTGGTTTCTGTGGTCCTTTAACCTATCCCCATCTCACTCAGAGTCCTGGGTGGGTTACACTTCACCTAACCACAGCTGACCAAGCAAGATAGCCATCTGGGCAAGAGAGGAGGGAATTTCTCCTGCTTAGGTAAGGCATGGTAACGGAATTCAAGGGCATCTCAGTAAGTTCACTTGCCTGCATCTGAAGGCAGACTTCACCATCATGGACATTTGTTCCCAGGTTAACTTTGAGATGGGTTTTTCCTGATGCCTATCTTGAGAATCACTTTATAATACAGAACATTATTCTTCTGGCACTATTCTGTTTGCCTTCCAGTGCATTATCATAATTACTAAGGATGATTAAGAGAACAGGTTTATCCCAAGAAAACATAAATGCTCTTCACGCTACAGCTACGACATTACATCTTCTCTTGTCAACAAGCTTAAGTTCTGTAGTACATTTCATGCCAACTGTATTAGACACGAGGAATTAGTACAAGTTAAAGCCATAAACCAGGCAGTGGTGCAGCACCGATGTAATTCACAAGGCTATGACCTCAAAAAGAAAAAATATTTTGTTTAGAGAGCTAATACTGCACTAGGCAACATCAGCTTGAAGTGTACTCTGCCCCATGTCTTAAATTTAGGAACACCGTTTACAAAGAAATTCAAATAGCCTGTCTCTGCTGATTTCATAGACTTTTCTCAACGCTACCTACGAAATGCATCCGAAACAGGCAACAAACCCAAAGACTACTTACGCTAATGTTAGACACCGGGCAATCTTTTTTGGCAAGTTTGAAGGCAAAGTAAGATACTTGAAAGATATCAGGTCTCTGTTCTTGATCTGGTTCGAGCATATATCCTGCAAAAATGGGCAAGAGCAAATGATGACTACTGGATATCAACAATCCGGCTCAGACAGTGTGCTACCAGCAAGGAAAAATTCAGCAGCTCCTCCAAATGAGCTTACCTCAGAAAGACCCATTTTTATCTTAGGTTTTTGAGTTTTAATACTTTTTGTCAAGTCAAATAATTCCTAGGGTCAAACACAATTACCACTGAAGCAGATGCATGCTGCTGGATATATTGACACTCAGCTGTGGAAAGAGTAACGAAACTGAACTAGAAATTACAAACTTCAGAGAAACAACATTCCACCAACTCGTAGTACTACAACTTGGCAGGAATAATGCACAAATCCAAGTAGCTAAGAGAAGATTCACTGATACATCCAACTGCAGCAGCTAAGGTTCTACACCACCTGCTGCCGTGCAGCTTTATTGGCTACGCACACTTGTGGAGAACACCACAAAACAAACCCAAAACATAGTCCCATAGATAAAAGGGCTTTTTCCTGACAAGACCCAGAATTTCTGATGTCACTCACAAGCATGAGCTTCCCACATGAGAAGGTTTGGTGTTTTTCAAGTAAATAAAAGTTATTTTTTCTTGTTTGCAATACGATACAATACTGTCTGCAGGAAACCGTGCCTAAATGACCCCAGAGAACCTAAACACATGGTGAAAGGTACAAGCTAAGACTCCAAAAATATGTCCAGATACAATGAAAATGAAGTTAGGAAAATGTAAGTTCTCAGTTTTGATGAGAAAATCAAGTTCAATTTGCAGACTATTCAGTAGTACAGCCAACCTTAAACAAGACACTGTAAAAAAAAAATCTTGAAGCAATTTTTTAAAATAAAAAAATACTATCTTCTTAGACAGATCTTACAATTTTACTCAAAGACATTATTTCATGGCCAATATAGCTCACAGCAGGTTATTTTTAATGAGTCGTACAAATTAAAGTGGATATTTAAACTTGCAGTGAGAGAACTCAGGAAGTCACTTCCTGCCACTTGATTCTGAAATACCCATTTGTGAGGTGGAGACTGCTCAGCTTGCTGCTCCCCGCCCCGTGCCTTGTGGAAGAGCGGAGATGAAGCCAGACGTCCCCGAAATACCTTTCACAATCAGCTGCAGCTTTTTTTGGCTTCCATTTCAAATGGAAAGAAGGGAAGTTTACATTACGAGATTCTTCCCCACCCACACATATTCCCTGCCAGTAATGCTCATCTTGGCAGAGCAGCTCATTGAATCTTAATAAATCAGTGTTCGTACTTATAAGGAGACAGCATTAAAACCTGCACTCTTCTGAAAGCTGCACTGAGGCACAGAGAAAAGTGTTTAATCACTTGAACATTCATCTCATTTTGTCAGCTACTAAGTGTCTGCAGAAGGCTAGAGCTTGCTGCGCTAACCGCTACTTCTCAGTTGGGAGTGTGTGCTCAAAAAGTAGTTTGCATTTGGTACCTCCCCTTCCACAAGAGAGAAACTACGTGGTCAACACATTCAGAACTTAGAAATAAATTACAGGAGCTCCTATTCAAACGTCATCCATTTTTCCTATCCTGCCAGTCACACTCGTGCAAGTTAACCTGCTCAAAGTTGAAAACAAAGACAACAAAGCACTCATTGTGACAGCAAACACTGGATCCCGCATCTCTCCGCCTGGCTAACAGGTTATTCGCTAGCCTCGGAGCTTGCTGCTGTCCAAAGCTTTCCTTCGTACTCCTTGTGTTTTGAAACTTTTGCCAGATTTGGGTTCAAAACTTTGGGTTGCACAAACACCATCGGATTTTTTGTTCTGGTGTAAGCCATGAAACTACTACAAATCTCTCCCTGGTGCAATTTGTCTCAGTACATTTACATTTCTACACTAAATATGGACTTCAGACTCATCTCAGCACAACTGCCCAGGTTGGATAGAAAGCATTAGTTTGTGCAAGTGCTGGCGTTGCAAGACAGATGGTAGCCAGCAGCAACTCCCAACATTCACTGGAGAGCCCAGCCACTCCGCACTGCCCATCCAAGTCACTCACCTCCATCAGTGGGACCACCTGCCTTTTAGTTGATTTATGAGGCAAAAAAAATTGCTGTGCTGGCCAGATACTTACGTATCAAACAGTGTATACTGTGAGAGTAGCGGGAATTGTCCGGAATGGTAAAGCTTCCGTCGCAAATAGCCACTTGGCTTTCTCCAAAGGGAAGTGAAAAGAAACAAAGTTTATACAGCAAGCAGCCGAGTGCCTGTAAAAAAATCAATACAGGTACTGTAAAAGGATCAGAGTAAGCCCTCTGCACGAGAGAGCAGCACCAGGACAATCGCATCCTGGCTACAGCCGGTGCTCTCGCTGCGACGGGGAAGCTGCGTTATGAAACTCTGGATGTGACCGGCTGACACATGAAGCAGCTCTAAAAAGGCTTCCCCACCACCACCACTGACTCTTATGTTAGACAATCAACTTCCAGAATCAGACCAGAGCCCAAGAGCTGTGTTCGCACTGTCCTGTCACCCAGATACCACCACCCCTTCCCCTGAAGTCAGCCTTTATTCACTGCACACTGCCTCACGAAAAGGCCTTTCCTGATCGTGCTCCAGCAGGTTTCCGTGAGGACGCACCGGTGACTATCAAGCAGCAACCTGAGCTGACAAAGAGAAAAACATTCTAAAACGTGCTCCTCTTAACTCAAAACCATCATCACACTTGGCAGCCACTTCATTTACAGAAAGCTTAAACCAACGATGCCTCCACTATACTCTGCACCGTACAGCTGCGCGATACGTATTCGTTTCTCAGTTCGTCAACGTTGCTTTTAAGTTTCCACGCACATCTCTTCACTTTACACTTCATAGCAGCTGATACTTTGCTTACCCAGATATCTGCCTTGGTAGTAATTGGTTTTCCTCCATACAAATTGATCATTTCGGGCGCTCTGTAGGACGGCGTTGTGTACCTAGCAGTGGGTAATTCAAGAGAACACGGGTGAGAAGCGGGGCTCCCAGCTGAAAGCGCATTTTCCTGCATCTGCACCCAAGCTGCAGGTACATGCCTGGAATTGCCTTACGCAATACAAGTCATTAATTGCATCTGCAGCATCACAGAGCATACTTGGGTAATAACACAAAATGATCACACACAAGAATAAATACTAAGTCAGATAAAATTCACTTTTAATGTTATTTCCCCAGCACATGTACTCTTGCAAGAGTCACTCTGCTCAAATACTGCAACGACCAGCCAACTGCAAGATGGAACGTACGAGTCCGGCAGGAGTACTCCCCATCGGATAGCGGAACACACGGCACACAGGTTTCAAAAAACTAACATCTCAAACTGATAGTCAAAGGACTTTTAGAGCTGAGAAAAAAACCTGTATCGCTTCAGAGCTTGAGAAAAAGTAGCCTATGTTTATTTGACTGCAGTGGTTATCCCAAAGGGGTAGAACCAAACTAATACATCTTTTCAAGAGTGTGTCCGTAATAAAAGTTAAAATATTTTTCTGATCAGTCTTTGGAAAATGAACACGGACCTTAGTCTGTAAACAGGACTAAATCCACCCCAATGCTTATTTACATCAGTTCTTTTTCTCTCATGCTGTTAGCTGCACTAAAATAGCACAAATTTCCAATATCAAACTCTTAAAATGGCCAGCAGCCAGACATCTTTTTTGAACGATTTCGTTTGAAAATAGCATCCTTTTTTCCAAGAGTTTGATGCTTAATACTTTCAGTTTTGCAAAAACAGTCTGTAAAGGATAAAAAAAAAAAAAAAAAATCCGTGTTGCCAACCAGTCCCAGTTTTACTCTGTCACCACTAGTTCCTATTCCACCATGAAGTTCAGTTCATTAGTAAGACAACGAGCTCGCTGCGCAGTGTCTCGTGATAGGCCACTGAAAAAGGAACTTACTTTAAGATTTCTTCTTGAACCACGTTAACACCATCTTTTTGAGGATTGAGATACTTGTTCGTGGCACTGCCGAAGTCACAGAGAACATAGTTTCCACTATCGTTCAACAATATATTCTCCACCTTGAAATGAAATCAGGACAGAAAACATTAGGAGGAAATAACAGCATTAACTTCCAAGTTAAGAGCTACTACACATTCTCACACAAGCAGCAGGGAAGCGTACAGAGAAATCGCGTGACAGACTTGGCATCAGCAGTAAGCGACGTCTCCCAGTTTAGTCTGTTTTCAGCTGCACCCAGAGCCAACGCGTCCCTAACCGGTCTTAGTGAAATACCTCCCGCATTCTCGATCCGTTCTAGGTAGACCATGGATTTTAACCTAGCTGTTCCTTCTTGGTCAGTTCATACCTTCACATCCCGGTGAACTATAGGTGTTTTGCACTGATGCAACCGGGCAACAGCTTCGCAGGTATCGCAAAATATTCTCATGACTTCTGACTCAGTAAAGCCTGTCTGCAGACGCTGATTCATCTGATTCACAACTTGCCCAGCTAAAGAAACAACGGGGTAATTTGAATTACTACTTTAAGCAATTCCTATTGTGTACAGAAGTAAAAACTTATGTACAACAAGTCCACAAATAAGATGCAATCAAGTTTTCCACAGTCACTGTATTTAAATGAAACAAACTCAGTTTTCCAAAGGCTCACTCTTACATCATCCTAGATAGAAAAAATTACTGTCTCCAATGAAAAAAGAACAAACCAACAAGTGCCTATGACCAAAGACAAAGAAATCTATAAACTACCCGTTTTTTACATGCTGTTTGAAACAAAGCTACTTAATAAAGCAGGACCACAGAACTACTGTGCTTTTGGCCAGCATAATCAACACTGGCCATGGTCATTTATGAGAGGTGACCTGTCAGGTAACAGTAAGACATCTTGAATATTGTTATTTAAAATGGAAAACAGCAGTGAAAACCTTGCCAATCTCTCCTGTTGAATTAAGTTCTAGGAACACATTGATTAACACAAACAGAAAAATTTCTTTTTATTCTTATACAAATAAATTCCCTCTTTCTAATCATACTTCATTATTACAAAGCCACGTGAAAAAGACTGGCACATTTTCTCAGTGTTCAAGAGCTCAGTGCCAAGTACCAACGCAAACAGAAAAGCAAAAAGAACTAACGGGATTCCAGCTGCGAGACAGACGTTAGCCTTCTACATTAAGGGAACAATTCCAAGTAAAAAACTCAGGTGATCAATACCAATATTTTCCCTCCATTGAGTCTGAAAACACCCAGGAGTTGACTCTTACCTCGACAGTACTCCATGAGAATGAGGACCTCCCAAACATTGTCACTTACGGAGTTAACAGCGCAGTCCAAATAGCTCACAATATTCTTGTGCCCAGATAACTCTTTCTACAAGACAAAAAACCCCACACATTACACTTCAGCACAGAATAACTTCAGAAAAGACAGTACAAGTTTTCAGACAATACAGCAACAGCTAGAGCCTTGATATAAAGGAGATATGAAAGAATCAAGCTACTTGTGCCCATCCTGAGCTAAAATGAAAGCCTCTCACAGTTATTAAAAGAGTTTGCTGGAAAAAATCCACAACTGTTGTGGTCTGAACTGTTTCCAAGGTTTACAAAGTTATTACCCACAAGCGACTGAAGGTGTCCCCAAGGAAAAAAAACCAACAACTTAAGAGCCACTTCACATGCAGAATTAAGCCATGCTTATTTCACATCTCACTTTACAAGTGCTGTCATCTGTAGTACAGTTTCTGCCGACCAGAGAGCTTAAGGTTATCATAAGAGTACCTCTCGTATCGGCTAATCAAAGAAGTGCTGCTGCCATTAGAAGAGGTCTAAGCTGGAAGCGTATGGAGATAAACAGCCTCAACAGCATCTGCTGGAAGGCAGCAGAATAGATCTTCTTTTGCCTTGTCAGACTAGAGCTAGTTTGGGGGTTTGTTTTAGCTTGGATTTTTTACATGTTAAGTAATGATAAATCCAAGTGTGCCTGCCTAAACCTTCTAGATTCTCCTTACTCACTAGTCATCTACTGAAAACCAACAGAAACTCTGCCGATGCAGGGACGTCCAGTAGACGCCTACCGGTCACCTCAACACTGGACCGCGACCTCAACAACCTGCTTACGCCTACTCGAGATGACAGCACTTGTGGAAGCCACCAGCTGCATTGTTCAGCTAACAGAGCTGGGGCACACAGAGGCCTGGAGAATTTGTTACCACCCACATAACTAGAAGTAGTAACTTTCACTTGCTAACCACATGTACTGACCGAATTGACCGTGTTGCCAAACACGTTTATCCCAGTTGCTTTAGAAGTTCATCATGCACCAGCCCCCCACTCAGCGCTAGTTTTTGAAACTAACGGATCAATACCAGGGAACAAAGTCAAAAGAACAGCTTGTCTAGAGGCAGTTGTCAGTGAAGAGGCATTTGGTGTACCTATATTACAAATGAACACGTTCTCCAGCTGTACATAATGGGCTTCTTACCATAATTGTAATTTCTCTCTTGCATATGTTGAGATCCGGCACGTTATTAACGTACATTTGTTTCAGCGCACAACGTATCCCACCGTGGGTACGTACCAGAAACACAGTTGAGAAGCCACCTGGAAAAAAAAATACAAGCAAAGTAGTGGAGTTTGTTATTCCTACAGCCAACTTGACCCCGTCCTAAGAGAACGTAGCAGACCGGCCAAGTCAGTCATGGAGTGAGGAGTGATGAACACTGATTGAGTTACGCAGATTTGCTACCCGAATCAGTTTCACACAGGTTAAGTATTCTCAACAGAAACATAACAATCTTACTATTTTGTTACAACATTAAACAAAAAAAGACTTAAAAAGCATTTTCTCATTCAAATACATTTATAGAGCCTAGTGTGAACTCTCCATTCAAGCACCAGCCGGGAGGTACTTTCAGAGTCATCCAGACAGCTGAACCAAGTGAAGGTATTCTCCAGGTCTTCACGATTCTAAGTCCTCCAAAACCTGATCATGGTTAAGGCTCCCTACACTTAACAGCATAAAAATTAAAATGGCTAGAAGAGAGAAAGCCTTGAGAAATACTGAAGAAGTCATGCAACTTTTCAGCGTAGCCTCAAGACAGGTTAGAAGCTCCCTGCAATCACAGCTGGTGCAAGCAATCAACTCTGAAGCAGTGTTTTCATTTAACCCCATACAAAATACACAGGAATTAAACACGTGGCTACAGCTAGTGCCATCCTTAGCCCAACACAGCACAAACTGTGAACCATATC
>JANHFX010017155.1:40581-58974 GCA_027560015.1 Chloroceryle amazona
AAATACACAGGAATTAAACACGTGGCTACAGCTAGTGCCATCCTTAGCCCAACACAGCACAAACTGTGAACCATATCCTCCCAGCTTCCCAGTATGAGTTTTTTGTCTTCACTGGCAAAGGGGAATCCCACAGACAGTAATTCCACACAGAAGTGATGGGAAACAGCCCACGCGGAAAGCATCTCCAAACGCTCAGGCAAATCAAAAGGAAAACCAGCACTCCCATTTCATCTGTCTTTTGACCGTCTGAACTACAGCCCAAGGCCTCCGGGACATGGCACAAACACCACCCCAGGCTCTCACACACAGCTTGCCCACAGTTGTGGGAAATCCGCCTTGGAGAAGAGCTCATGCAAATCCACTTCCCTGAACCGACAGCTGTCTGACGGCATGCCAACTACTACCATGGGAACTTTCGACCAGTGCAAGAACTCAGGTGTGCAGTCTGGACAGAAACGTGTAGATTCAAGCGATTAACTACTCTGATAATCAGCAGCCAACTGAAATGCACACGTTTCACGTTTCCTGATGTAATCTGCAAGCAGTGTTTATTAAGTGTAACGCGCCTCATTTGATGCGCATCTCGCGTGCTTGAACAAACGTGTACATAGTTTACAATTAAGATGCTAAATTTTATTAGGAAACTTTATTGAAGATTAAATATCTTTTATTTCTTAGCTTAATGGCTCATTTAGCCAAATGAGAGGCGATGCTGTCAAAACGTAATTGCTGCCAACTTCAGTGCAACAGCCTGAATTCCACAAGATTATTGTACTTAACCTAAGGCACATAAGGCCTTCCCAAAACACCAACAGGACACCCACTCTTCATTCTAATGCCAAGCTCCAGCTGTGGCTGAATCCATCCTGGAGGATCTCTTTATACCAGCCTGCGGAGTTATGTCCAGAGTGATGTGCAAACCTTCATTAGCAGAAGGGTTTTTGTACTGTTCTCCCTCTCGGAAAATAGAGACTTTTTTTAAGCATCAATTCTAGACCAAAATTATAAAGCAGTGCTCAGGTAATGCACAAAAGTCTAACGATTACAAAAAAAAAAATCCACTTCTTGTCTTCTTCGCCAGTTTTATAGCCTTAAAATTCTGTATGACTAGCAGGACAACAAGAATGAAATGCTGGATTTCAAGTTTGCCTGACAGTGTTTTTTATGTAACCAGAGCACACATGACTGCATAAAAACAATCAGTAGAAAGCAGTGAAGAAAAACAAAACATCTAAACACTCGGAGAACTGCTTTTCTTGCCATTAGGTGGCAATATTAACCAATTCTGAATCCTGAAAGAGCCTTAAAAGCAGACCTGTTCCCCATTTTGCCAAGTGGATATGTGACCTTGAATGGTTTTCCACTACTCATTTGAGAGCCATGTGGCATAACTTGGAACAGAACTTGAGTAACTGTATTAATATTTGCAGGAAAAGTAATAGTCACCAGTAATCTGGGAATCTTTATCCAGCAAACCCCTGAGACGTTGATCTTTTCCCTCGGAAACTGAAAAGGTTTGAGCTGCTCACTGAAAGCACTGAAAACATTCAGTTTTCCATAACACCATGCATCCAAAAAAGCTTAAAACAAAAAACTCTACAGCACATCAAAAGATTACGAGCAAGTTCCACACGTTAAGCCATCATCTCCTCTACACAATTCCATTCTTTACCGCCCATCGTGACAAATCTGCTCGCCTTCTACAATTCCTGGTACAGCAGAGTCCCAGGTACCTGCCCACAGGCCAGGAACACCACGACTGAGCCCACGACAGCTATGCAGGCACTGACTAGCACCCAGTCTTTACCCACTGGCCCACAGGCAACGGCTCTGCCTATCTAGAGGCCTTCCCATCAAAAAGCAACAGAACTTTGGAGCACCAGAATTGACATTACCTAGTTCAAAAATTGACAGAACTTCTGCTTGCTTCACAGTGACCAAAGAGAGTAAGGCAGCAGGCTCAGCAGGACCGTGAGACCAACCTCACTGTCCTCAGCTGCTCCAGCTCTGTGATCCTGGTACACTGCCACTGAGCCACACAGCCCCTCCTGTCCTGCTGCTCCACTTCTTCTCTCGCGAGGTCCTGCTGCAGAGCCCGTAGCCCCACGCTTTCACCAGCATCCATAACCCCGTGCTTTCATCAGCATCCTGTTAGGATAATTACAGGGTTCTACTACCTGAAGCCATCAGAAACTCCCTCTTTCCTGCAAGGAAGGAAGTGCTTCCTCCACAGAGGTTGTATTGCAGGCACATTTGTGGGACTGAGGGACTAAAAGCACACCCAGGACACTAGTTTTGCGTAGAGCACTAGTTCAAAATTGGTATCTATTAGTGACGGCAAAGCCATTAAAAACACACAGAACTCAACCCACTGAAAATTTTTAACC
The DNA here is from genome assembly GCA_027560015.1 of Chloroceryle amazona. NCBI lineage: Eukaryota > Metazoa > Chordata > Aves > Coraciiformes > Cerylidae > Chloroceryle > Chloroceryle amazona. Next base: position 42,969 of record JANHFX010017155.1, read on the forward strand.
AGACTCCAAACGCCGCGTGATCCTCGCGAATCTGCACATTACCTGCAACTTGTAACGCGGTTCTCAAGCCTTATGAAGAGCTTTTGCTCAAACACTCAGTTTCTGGCCAAAACCAAGGAAGCCACTGACCACAGTTCTGCCTTGGCACTCCTGAAGCAGGTCTGCCCGAGAAGGTGATGGCACACGCCACTAATAAAGGCATCAGCTTCCCAGCAACGCGACAAGAATTCCTGCAACAGCTGGTGCGTGTGCCTCACGGTATCTGCTAGGCTTTCTGGGCGCGGGTGAAGCTCACCCAGTTTTCACCCTCCCAGTACACTCCCACCACCCTCTCTGCTGTTACAGAGCTGCCTTGTGGCACCAGGCGCTGCCAGCCCCGAGCTCAGCAAGAGCATTCCAGCTCCCGGGAAGGTGCCGCACATCGACTGCCCCAGCAGCCCGGCTGCCAGCTGAAGCCCTAACACCCGTGCATGCTCGCTGGCCAGGAAGCACCATCGAGTGCCCTTCCTGCTGCTTAAAGGCACTAACCACAGAGATACACATTCACATGTATTTATACATACGAATGCGAGGGTGTATTTTTAGTAGAGCTATTCCACCAGTCTCAGTCATGAGCACAAGGCTCTGAGACACAGCTCCACCCAGAAGAGCAGTTGACAGATGTTGCCTGCAAGCTCGAGAGCTCATCAGTCCCACAACCAAGAGCAGAAATAGTTCCCTACTCTCAAAATAATCCGTTTCTACACAAACACACACACATTCTGGAGTTCTCGAAGCGTGCAGACAATGCATTCCAAGTGGCATGCCGCCGTTCCTTTTCCCACTGCCCACACAAATTCCCACTGCGTACCAGCCCGAGTGTCAGGGCTAGTTTAGACAAGCAGCACCACTTCCTTCGAACCAGCATCTGCTCTTCAGGCAGCGCTGTGAAAACAGCGGCTGCGTGTCGCGTACCAACAGGACACGTTCCAGCAGAGCCCGTGAAGAGCGGGTCTGCTCTGCATACCGCTCTCTGCTAGCTGGGCTCTCAGCCCTGCCGGTGAGCAGGCACGTTCACGATGGATTTCCCCTACCACCACCCACAGCCCAACTTTGCAAAAGCTTTGACACGAGTGCCTGAGACTGCTGGGGCATCCAAGACACCTGCAGTTACTAAGGTGCTCTGGGAAAGATGACTTAAGGCCTGATAACAGATTTCTGCAGAAGGTTTTTCATTCAGCAATACCTACGCACCAGATAGGCACAGGTGCCAAACTGGAAGGAAAAAAAGAAATAAAAGATTAATCTTCTGGTTTTACTGGTAAACAGAGAAGTTACACAGTACAAATGTACAAATCACTGCCTTTTTAGCCATTTAAAAATAATTCTCTCTACTTTTACAGCACCCAGTCATAACCAAAACCCACAGACGCCAGCGGTGCCAACAGGTACTAGTATTTTCATTACAAAGCAGTAGTAAAACATTAACCCCAAGGTTCACGCATTTCAACTATTCTTGCTCTTAACGCAAAAAATCCCAAAAGCTTGCTACACTGCGAAAAAATTACCTCCATGCAAATTTAAACGCTACACAACACGCTACAGTAAAGTACCCAGAAATCACGGGAAATCCCCTCACATCAAGGCAGGCAACAGCTATGACATGAGGAGGCGGCACACAGAGGAACATGAAACATATCGGTCATAAACTGGCATCTTTTTCTGCTTTTAAATCCCCAGCGTTCCTGCGGTGTTGACCTCCACAGCTTTCCTCACAATGGTGCAGCTACCAGACGCTGCTGCGTGCTCCAAGCCCAATGGCAAGCATTTGATACGCCCCGTAAGGAACACGGCTTACGCACCCAAAACAAAACACTGCATTTCTTCGGGTAAAACTGATCCCTTCTCTACCACACACTCATTTCAGAAGAAATGGGAAAAACCTCTCTGCATTTCAATTTTTAACCAAGCTGCCTGAGGATTAGTCACAACCGCTGCACCACTTTCATGTGTTATCACCTCCTCTTGCTCTTGGCTGGTGAAAATCAGTTACCTCCACAACCGTACGTACCAGGTTCTTGTACTGAACTTAGCTAACACTTTTTCTCAGTAAGGAAGAGAGCACAGAACATGATGAGTAAGTAGATCACCAAGAGTTCGATAAATTGATGGCGAGTATCGAAGCGTTAACCTCTTCATCTCCGGATCCTGAAATCACGCCTTCGCAGAAATCACTTCAGAGCATTAAATGGGTCCATTATCTATACTAACAGAAAGTGAAAGTAGAAAATTATGGTAAAATCTGGCACCAAGTCACAATCCACTGGGCTTCCATCATAAAGCTGGCTCTTAAAATCCCAGGGTTCCACCACCATACAGACACTGGCTACTGGAGTTATTAAAAACAAGTTACACCTAACAGAGAGGGAAGGGTGCTGTAGCTTTTTCGAGCAGAAAGAACGAGTGCTTTCTTCTCACAGAGACAGCACGAGCATTTACGTTGCAAGAGATTAACCCAGTCTGCTCTCAGGATCGGCGGGGACCACGAAACCTTCGGCACAACGCCGAGTTGTCACCTGCCTTATGCCAAAGGTCTGTACAAAGAGAGTACAACAAAATGTTTATTGGCACGTCAGTAACGGAAGCAAGCAGCCTTCAGCTCCGCATCTTATGGTTCAGTGGTCGTGGAACCATCTTAAAGGCTGGAACAACGCTATCTTCCAACAATACCAGGCCTTCAAGTGATTTTTGCATTTGAGATGTACAGTAATGCAACCAATCCACTGCTCTTCTTCCAATTCTTCCCTTAGCAAATGCCCTTCTTGCACACCCCAGTGTACTTCAACACACCTGCTTTCTCCTCACAGAGCAGAGCAGCCAATTTAAGGCGAGTTTCCTTTGTACACACCAGCAATGCTCTGTCAAGTGCTGGTGTTGATCTTTCCATCCACACTGCATTACAACAGTCTTTGGCATCCCTAACTTGCCATTTTTAGAGTCTTCCTAGCTGGCACAAACCAGTTCTGGAATTTAAAAAAGGAAAAGGTGAAGTTCAAAAACACAATCCACACTTCCCAAGCCAAGAAACATTTGTCAAGAGTGACAGCTGTTTGCGGGAGCAAGTAAGATTTTTCTCCATGAGACAGAGCTTCATGTCACTGACGCTCCCCTTTCCAAACACTACGATTCAAGAACAAACAGACACTCAACACAACAGCACTCTAACAACCAACTTGAACACCCTAATTTTATTCCCCATCGGGGTCAAGACTGTTGACTAAACATTTACATAAGGGTTTATGCTGTGCAATCTACGCCACAACAGTTAATTTAATTCCATCTCACTGTGCCATTAAACCTCTACTCTCTCAAACTTTAGTATGCTTGATATATCATGTTACCCGAGATGTAACCGAGGTGATGCCTTCAGGCAGGATCTGCTTCCCACCCAACGTTTGGACAAGCTGAGAAGCTCTCTGAAGACATTGAGAAGACACCTATAATGACCATCTGCTAGCACAGGGTAAAAACCAAAGAACACCACAAACAAACAATCCCCACAGAAACAAAAAACAAAACAAAACAAAACAAAACAACCAACACAAAAAAACAACACCAAACAAAAAACACAAACCCACACCAAAAAAAAAGAAAAAAAAGGATCACACAACAAACTGCACCCCTGCACCAAAACATTTGCACAGCAGTTGTAAGCTCAGCATGTAGAAAGGCTTTTCCTCATCCCTCTCCCTGTCCACTGAATTCAGCTCTGTCTGTAGCTCACTCTGAACTGTAAACAGAGGGAGTTGGGCAGCAGGGCGATGATGTTATCTGTGAATACAGACTAGACAGAAAAATTAAGTTACTCATTCTACAGCACTGAGGCTACGATCAATACAAACCATGAATTCAATTCATTTTATAGATTGATTTCAAATGTCATTTGCTAAGCATTTTTAATGCAGTCAATAGCTTTGGTTTGTTTTTTTAATTGATTTTTAAGGCCAATATAATAAATAAGTGTTGAAATAAAATAATTACAGAACGGTTAAGTCAGTGGGTACAGATATAATATATACCCAATATGTAACCACCGCAACTGCTTTGGAATTAAACTCCATTGTTAGGCTGAGAGTTACCACCCAAATTAAACACACACACCCCACACACCTTCAACTAACTCTCCTTTCTCTGTAGTTTGTCCTTCAGTTTGCCTGACATCACTATTTTAATTGAGATTTAAATATCCAAGCATAACAACTGCTAGCAGAGAAAGTCAGAGAACGAATCCAACACCTCACTGCTCAAGAACTCACCGACTGAACACCACAGAGCTACCAAGGCACAGAAACAAGGCAAAGCACAGAGTGCCCCACTTGAGCAAAACGCCTGGTTCTACATCCCCTTGGAGACGGGCCACCTCACGCTGCAACCAAAACAAAAGAGTCAGCAGGCCATGCAGAGATACTCCAAGCAGTTCCGAATTCTAGAAGCATTGCAGACTGAGGTAGATGTCATGGGAAGGTTCTCCGATTTACTGTTTTTACATCTAAATTAGCAAGATCAAATACAGAGTCTACCAAGTCTCACCCACATCCCATCCAGGAAACTCAGACTATTTTTCACCCATGAAGACCATCAAAACTAGATTACCTGGCTGGTATTAGTTGTTGAAAACACCTGACATGAGTATTTGAGGCAATCAGTGTAAGAATTTTCATTATCTCACCTCATCTTCTTTAGCTGCCTGCAAATACCTTCCTGTGTTCAAACTCTGAGCACACTGACGGAGCAGATAGAGACCTACCTGGCATATGAGCAAAGGACTGAAACTCCTATCTTAAGAGCAAAATATCCGAGATTCAACCTGTTTATATCAATAAATAGAGCTTTAAGAACTGCCTGCCCTCGTGTAGGTGACAAGGAACTAATAACAAAAGTATTTTTAAATTCTGATACATACTTCAATTCACATATAAAACATCTCTTTATTAAGACAGCTCTCCATGTTATTTTACATTACTTTTATGCTTGGAGTTGATTCCCTAATACTTGCAAACTTCACACTGCAAGATTTGATGACTTGAAGACACAGACACATCTAAACAGTATAAGCAGCCTAATAATTTAAATAAACAAGCTATGCTGTGATGGCAACAGGATTCTGAGTTTATCAAAAGATTATCAAAGCTATTTAATACCTCTCATACAACTACTGTGTTTCAAGGCAGAGTCACTCAACTGTGGTAACTCTGAACAAGGTAATTCTTCATTAAAAGGACCAGTCTGGACGACCGCCCGGTTTTGGGTTAGTCTGAAGAAAATGAAAACATTACAACCCTCCTACCACCTAACGCCAAAGAAGTCCTTCAACAAAAAGATCCCCTTACAAATGCAGCTACGTAGCTCAGTGTTAGCTTAACAGAAACGCAAGCCGAATGGAAGTAGTCCATCTGATGGAGACAGACAATTCCACAAAGCTGGGAAGGTAATACTCTAAATTCCAACCAAGACTGGAGGAACTTGAAGTCTAGGTGACTAAACCAAATTAGATGCAGCACATGGTGTTTCCTCTTGGGGAGTTTCTGTATGGTTACACTGCTTTTACAACTACTACAACAATGGAGGCTTTCTTTTCCAACTTCAGAATGCCTGAGGAATCTCTGGATATCTCATTCTGAGAACAAATAATCCTCCTGCTGCTTCTGCGAGCTCTCATTAAGTAGAAGTCAAGTGGTGCTGTGCTAGTGACTAAACTGAACTCAAGGTGCATGTCTCAACTCTACAGACACAGGCCGTGCTCCTGCGCCCCGTGGAGAGGCAGCAGAGCTCCCAAGAATGCAGTTACTTCAGTTCTTTTCTTTCAAGAAGTTTGCTTTCCTGAACATCGTGCACAAACTGATCCTCCGTCTAACACCGACAGGACAAATTTCAGTCACCCTTCCTGTTCGAGTCTCATGGCAGATGCTGTATTCATCTTAGGTCCTGATACACGTACGGCAGCAGAATAACTGAGTTCTATCCTTTAATGACCTCCTTGCTCCGTATCTGAGACATCGAGTTCAAAACCAAGTACTGAGAGGAATCATCTCCTGTGTTTACACCGCTGCAGTCTGAAAGAGCACGTGGCTCCCTGCATTCTCAAGCAGCCAAGACCAAGCCCGTGCACATTTAGCACCTGGATGAAGATTAGCTCCAAGTTTTGTTCCTCCATAGCTTGTGTCTCCAAAGAAAAGGCACTTCCATACAGTTTCGTGCAAGTCGTTTAGTAGTTATCCAAAACATAAACAAAAACACAAACCAAACCAACCAAAACCAAAAATACTGTTTAGCAGCCATTTATCTAAATAAAAGCACATTTGGTTTTTCAACCTACAGGAATTGTAAAAGAACATTAGAACATGTCATATTAATCACTGACTTGAAAACTATTTTTGTTTTGTAAGAGAAGCAGCAAAATGCGGCAATAACAACTCATTAGAACTGCTACTAGGAGACAACATGCACGGATCTAAATCAGCCCAAATGAATTTTAAAAAGGAGAAGTAAAATGAGCCAGTACAACAAGGAGAGGCATTAAATCAAGAACATGACTGTTCCTATGTATTAGTCCATAACTCCTAAAGACTTCCACATTAAAGTTTCAAGGCACCACATGAACAAATTCATCCATTAAAATAATATGCAAGTTTGGAAGGAAGCCAAATATACACATTACCCTCCATAAAAATCTCCCGAGTCCTGGAATATCAGAACTCCTCTAATAGCTTTGTACATGGGAATCCAGGCAGGTGGTGTTAAAGAAGCAATGAGGAAGAAACCATCACAAAGCCAGGATGTTCCAAACTCTACCCTGTCTGGTGTTCAGACTTGTTCCACGACTTGGGGCAAATCCCTTCATCTTCCTTTGTTTCTCCATCTGCAGAATGACGACTCCCCCAGGCGATGCAATCTTCTTCAGATCAATACCAGCTTCGACACCTCTTGAAGAGCAAGACTAAAAATGCTAGGAGGTGTTCACTCTCACATGCGTCTACACAATCACTTCTGCATTGTTTTTACCACCTTCATCAGAAGGAGCAACACAGACATAACAAGAATCGAGGCTGAGAAAAGACTGCAGTGCATTTACAGGGAGATGCTGCGAGCTCACTAGTTTTCAGTTCTGCAATACAGACAATGTTTTGTAACTCCTCTGGCTCACATTGCTCAAGAAAAAAAAAGCTGCATGTCTTTGGCTACTCAAACCAAATGAAAAACTCTCCAATTAAAACAGACCCCTAGGATAGAGTAAATTTTTTTGGATTTGATTATATTTTATTTTTTATTTATAGCCAGTTGTTAACCTGTAGTCTTCTGTGCATATTCCTCCACCCTGCTTGTGTTGGGAGACTTAGTTTGGCAACTGACCCCACCCATACCCAAGACATCCCACTGCTACCAGTAAAAAGGAACTAACCTAGACAAGCGTGAGCAAGGAAGGCACGAATCAGAGAAGAGGAAGGGAAAGGTGCCTGCCTCCTTCACCAGCCGACAAACACTCAAGAGACTGAAATCCATTCCCAAGACAACCAGGAAAGCAGGAGAAGAGGGACTGATCTCCCTTCCTTCGCAGCCGCTAGGCAACCACGAAGAGAAGAAACAGAACCTAGCCCTTCACAGGAACAGGGGGGTCACGTTCACTACCTCAGTTCTGAAGCTGGAGGAAAATGAAGGACAAGCCACCTCTACCGCAGCAGAAAGACCGACTAGAGATGACGTGACCCATGTCATCAGCGTGCTGCTGCTTAGTGCCGCTGGGATCTGCAAACTCGCCTCAGACTTCCAGCTTCAAGTACTAAATATAGGCAAATATTCCCAGCCTCTTCAGGAAGCAGCTGTTGATCCAGCGTATTATTAACAGCATTTAAACTAAACCTATAAAAACACATGAGGACATTCCATTCGGAATCAGATGCCTGCAAATCTAAATTTCTGTGGAGAAGGACAGCGTCTCGAGCAACCAAGTTCCACTTGGGTGCCTGGTTAGTCCTCAGTGCAGAATAAAATCTGTTTACTAGAACCACCTGTTACCTGGCACTCGTACACTGGGCATTTTGGCAGGCACAGAGCATTCATAGTGTCAGTTAACACAGCTCTGTTGACAAACAGCACCTCACCCGACGGTGGTAACCTACTTAGTAGACTATTATGGACACAAAAAATAGACACGAGTAGTAAAAAATAGCCCAAGACTGAGTCTTGTGAAGGAAGACTTGAAAAAAACCCAACCCAAACCGAACAAAATCAAAAACAAACCCACAAGGCTGTAAATCAAAACAATACCAAAGACAAGAAGCGCAACCTAAGCAATTACCTCAAGCTTCCTCTGAAGGGGAGATGAAATCTCTCTATCAAGAAGCGTGATATCCATCAGGCAGCGCGTGTGCGCACATGGAGAGCCGAGACGCACACCTACAGCTCGCAGCACGCCCAAGTTCACGCGGTTAACGTGCGCACGTTAACGCACGCTCATTCTTCCCCGACGCGAAGCAAGGCAAGCCTGGAGTTAGGCTGCTCTGGGGAGACTGAGTCCCATCTCCGGCACGGACTTCAGGTCTCTGTGCACAAAAGAGCTGTTCAGCTGCTTGGGTGTGGGTAGCGCAGTCGGTAGCGATGGACAGATCTGATACTGCTCTAACATAGCCTGCAGAAATAAACACACTCCCCCCAAAATCACTGGCTTCTAGTTAGCACCTCTCTGAAAAGGAATTCTACTTTTACGAGCTAACAAAGTTTCCCTTTTCTTTGTTGATATGCAAAATATTGAGTTCTAATAATAAAAGCACAAAACAAAACAAAAACACAAACAAAAAGCCACACACAGAAAACCCCAAACAAACGGAAAACCCACACCACTTTCAGTTGAACCCAACTTTCAGTTGAACCAACAAAACACGTGCATCCAAATAAGATCCTGCACAGCCTCCTTTAAAGCCAGGCTGAGCCTTTTGCAGAGCAAAGCTACACCACCATCCATTATTACAGGCTGCCCTGCCCTTTGAGGGTGTCCAGGAGTCCCACGGTAATAGCACCTGCACACGTACACCCCTCCTACGACGACTGTATCATTAGCATATTTACCACAGCCACAAGAAAAAAAACAAGGAAGTAGATGGCGTATACGTTTGTTTTATCTGCCTTGCGTCTGCGTTCGGCAGAAGAAACACAGCTTGAGTTTGTCCATCATATTAACGTGATACCGCTACAAATCGAGTTGCTTTTCCTAAATAACCATCTGATTCTTGGCCACTATCCCAAAACCTTAGCTCAGAATTACTAGATTCCAAAGTACTTGCTCAGTATTTAACTACTTCTGGGCACACAGAAGTTCAGTAAATTGATAACATACATGAAAATGAACAGAACAATGATGTGCAGTTAACAGAGACGGAATATTACCTGTTCACGTACGCCGCGGTAAAAAAAAGGAGTGTTCCTTAGAGGATGCAAAGACTAATTAAAACTTGACAATCAAAGAGCATTAGACCACGTCCGTCAGAGCGGAACACGCTCTTAGCTGTCCAAGAGATGCCTTGATCCAGCCTCTGGATGTTTCCTAACCTGTTCACTTCTCCGTCTGTCTCGCACGCAAGAGCTCTGAAGCGGACAGCAAGAATGACTGCTCTCTCAAAGTACCACCAAAGTTCAGTCAGTGCACTACTTACTTGACTAAAAAAACTGAAGTTTAAGCATTCGTTTTGTGTGCTATGTCACAGGAGAAGGTATTTTTACCTGCGTGTACGACGGGGACAACACGCAAATACCCAAGTGCTTCCTGGTTTGTTTTCCCTTTCATCACCCTGCATACAGCTACCTCCTGTAACAGGCAGAACAATGCTCTCGTTTCAAGCTGTTGGCTGCCTTCCTGAGGCCTGAAAAGCCCGAGATAAATCCTGAGCCCTGCAGCATATGCTCCCTATCTTTCATTACCCAGAGGTCAAAACTTGGTTCAGCATCTCACCACCTGCCACTCTGAAGCCACACTTGAAGTGAGGCAGCCATGGCGAGTACCGGGACTGCGCAAGAGCTTCGCCTCTACGGTATCATCCTCCGAGCCAAAATGAAAATCAGAAAGCGCCGAGTACTCGCGCTGCTGGTTTTCTCCCTTTATCTTCTCAGCTCGAACAAAGCATTTCTGCTACTCAAATATTGGCAAAGCAAAACTCTTTTGAGACAGAACAAGAGGCCTGACCTTTAGTCACATATGAACACAGATGCAGTAATTTCACACTCTGGTGGAGGGAAGGGGGAGGAACAACACCAAAACACACCCCACCCAACAAGAAACCAAGACCAATCCCAGCTCACATTCCACATGCTATCTCTCCAGAAAAAACCTTCCAGCTCATACTCAGCTCAAACAACTGAACCAGATTCCAGCTCAAAGTAAAACAGGAGCTACCGCAAAGAGCAGCGAGTCAGGAGCACATAACCGCTCGTGAAGAAACGCGACGATGAGCACATCAGCTTGCCACGTATGAGGAAACCGCCGTGCCACGCAGTCACGACAGAAGTGACCCTGCACCAGCTGCATTCATAACGCTTCCCACAACAATAAGCTCTCCCACGGCACAATCACTACCTCGGAGTTAAAAAGTCGGGCCGTGCCACATTTGAGCGCTTTGAAGTACTAAAGCTAACAGATCTACTACAGCGGCACGGCACTCCTCTCTTCGGAACAAAGCCCTACAAATGAGCCCCACCTTTGCGAGGGAGAACGCAGCGTATGCCGTACGGCGGCACGCCTGGGAATCTATAGCGGCTGCAGAGCTGCCAATCCCCCAGAAAATCTACTCTAAAGACCTTAAAATCGGGGTGTGAAAGGTTGATTAAAATGGGCCTTAACAAAGCATCCTAGGAGGGCAAGAGCCACCTTGTGCGCATCGGAAAGTGCATTTATTTGGATTGCTGAGCTGTGATATTCCTAAAACATGCAAGGTAGGAAAAAAAACAAACACCCAAGACAAAAAAAGCTTTCAAAACCATCCTAATTTTGGACTGATCTTATAAAATCTCATATGCTCCCTTTCTCAACAATAAGCAATTCAACCTTTTCCACAGCTGTGCTGATCATATTCTAAGACCCTATTTCTTCCCTTAGACAATTAAAGAAAGACCTCCAGGAAAAGACACTTGTGCTTGCAAATTAAACAGCGTGACGATCTACAGACACAGCAAAAGATTCACAAAACAGAGCTCCCGTTCCTCTCCACTACAGTGCTGGTGTTCTTGGGCCTTGATTGGAACAGCATGAAAATAAAAAAATAGCTAAATACTAAATATCATCAAGGACTTGCAAAGACTGCACGCTCGACTTCAGTGGAGCGGTAGAGCTTTCAAGAAGCTCATTCCCCCTTCACTAGTTTGCCAGTACTGACTCCAAGAGGTTGCAGTGCGAGATTAATGGCAAAAAAAAGGGTACAGATCTCCAGTTTTGCAAAGGGAATATTGGAGGTTTCCACTTTCCTCCCTGTTGAGATGCCCCTCTCGATAGAAAACCTTTCCATTAAGTAACAGAAGCAAGCGTTCTGTATTACACAAACATTAACTAATTAACTGAAAAGCAATCACCACTCGAGCAGCTTTTTCCCTGCCTCTCTAGTCCTACACATAAGGTCACGTAGGAAAACAGCAGTTTCCTAAGATACAGCGCCGGAAGGCTCAACGCCACAGAGCTCCAAACTCGACGTTTTATCAGCCAGAATGATAAAAAAAGCAGTACAACCGCTATCGCACAACTACTACTCTTTTTTTTTTATACTAGGGCAAAGGAAACGGAGAAAGTTACAGCACAAGAGCTGTAACGTGTCACGCTCAGACCCTCCCCACCAACGTTTCAAGACACAGAAAAGCTGAAGAGCAGCCTGTTGCCATTTCCAAACACAGTGACTGTACCGACCACCCCTCCATACCCAGTCTGGGTACTTCTGGAAGCAAGCTGCACAGAGTATTACCCAGGGTACTGCCCGAATCTCTACCATCTCACTTCCATAAGCAATGCTCTTGCTGACAGGAGGGTTAAAATGGGGGGGGAAATGTGCTCAATTAATGACAAGATCCTCCAAATACAGTGTACCTAGTCCCTGACAGAAACCAAGGCTTTCCGGGGCAAGATCATCACCCGCTTGTGCTGTATTCACAGCACACTTGGACATTCCTCAGCTGTAAGTAGGGTTAACATCTGTATCATAGGCAAATGGTAATTATTGGATAATCCTGTGAAATCCAGTTCAGTACATCTTACCCACAGCCAGATTAGCATTCCCAGTATGTGACCAAAAAACCCCAAACACAACAGAACACCACAACAAAAAAAAGGCTCCTGCTTGCTTCTAGGACGCTTCTTGTTCTTCAAGGTTCTTTGCTAAAATGACTCCACGTCCACTAGCACCAGCCCAGTTACACAAGTTTACAACTACCTGCCAGCCAGATAATGCTTTTATTGCAAAACAACAAGCGTACTCTATCAGAACACGCAAGGTCCAACCCTCTTAACTCCTGGGAGAAGTATAAACCCCAGATGGTCCAAGCTTCTGCACTAAGCCAGTCCTGCTCAGGAGTAAAGCCTGAGAGTCCATGTAGAGTCTTTTTCTTTTTCTCCTCTTTAAAAAACAAAACAAACCATCTGTGACTGTCTCTGCTTGCTTAATCCGCGCTCATGAAAAACATACCCACGTACTCCATCTCAACACGACACTTGGAAGCTGCCTTTGTACCACCAGCGGACCAAACCTGGAAAAGTCTTTATTTAAACACTCCCGAGTCCTGTCAAGCAGTCGAGGTGGTAAGACAACAGAGGATCTTCCAGTGCCTACCCTCACAGTCCCCAGAAAAATTAGCTTCACTGCAGTTCTTACACTTCAGTAACTCTTTTCTGTGTAAGTCAATGCAAACAATGAAGCAGTATTTATCCCCACGTCAAGCCACAACTTTCTGCCTCCTCCTTATATAAACCAAAAATGCTTGGGGAAGTTGCTACGTTTACTTTCCTTTCCACTCCTCACAACATTAACTGTTTTACAGGGACATTTGAGATTAATTTAGAAGGATGGTCCACAGTTGTTTTGTTTTTTTTTTTCACGTCCCATTTGCTACAATCTCTGATCTGGAAAGTCTTTTTTAATACTGGAGTCACCCTAACTAAAGTTCCCTGCACACCCTCTGTAACTTTGAACAAAGAATTCTCCATATTTTTGTCAGATTTGAGCTGCATTGCACATACCCTTGCTTAACAAGGAGACAGGAGAAGGCCTGCACTCTTCCTCTGTCAGCTATTTTGTTCCGCACAGTTCTACCACCCCTCAAAATGGACAGGAACTCGGTTTCTACAGAAAGCCTTAATTCAAATGGATCGGTTTTTTCCTCACACCTCTGATAAATAAACCTTAGAGAAACCTCCACCCACTGACTATTGGATCCTGAAGGCTAAGAAGTCACTAGAAGAGAGGTGTTTTTAATCCAGAAGAAACCATCTAACAGTCTCTTAACTACAGCTCTTCATCCTTTGTACCTACAAAAAGCAGCTGTGCCTTTAAACAGCTTTATTCATATTTATGCCGAAGAACTAGATGATAACGTTGCATACTCTTTTGCCTTGAGAACGCTGCAGAAAACCCATCTCGCCAAACACTACAGAGAAGCGTGTTGAGGGCAACATCTGTGTCAACAAGGGAAATCCCCCCGAGGTTCATTACTGCAGCCTAGCAAGGGAGTCACAACTTGAGCCTTTTGGCATCACTGCTGCCACTCGCTCTAGTTAGGGGGAGCTTAAAGTCCTTTGCAAACCCAGGAGCTACCTTCCTAGGGCAGCTCGGATGCAAGATGTGGAAGGGGGGGTGAGTGGTGCTTAAACAGCTTGAATCTCGCAGACATACAACGCTCTCAACCCCAATAGCTAGTAAAAAAGCCTATCCGTACACTCCACGGCTTACGGAACTTTATATATCCGTTCTGAAACAAGCTTGTTATGTTCATTATGCTCAACAAGTTATTAATAGCGCTTCATGGCGCAACCTAAAGCTCTGTTACGAGCCCCTTAAAGCAAGTTGTGAGCGGTGTTTCATCAGCACTAACAGGAGCTACCTGACAAACCTAACTAGGATTCAGAACAGAAAAGAAGGAAAAAAAGGGTTGATGCAAAGGGACGAGGGAAAAAAGAAAAGTTGGTTCCCCTCTGCCTCCCAAAGAGGAAGACTATAAAGCAGAGGATTTATGAAGTGTTAACTATTAAAACCAGACTGCAGTATTACCAATTTGACATCAGCAATGGTTACTAAGTCAAGGGAAAACCTGACTGTCAAGAAGTAACTCCTAGAAAATAATAAAGCACCTTTTTCATTCCTGAACTGCTGCGGTCAGTTGGCAGCACCAGAGCGTCACTTGAACGCTGTCACGGCGGGGCACAGGCCGGCTCCCCCCACACACAGACGTGCTGTTAACCCAGCTGCTTCCCAACAGCTGCAAGGGCACCGCTCCCCGGCTCCCTCAACCCCGCACTTGTGCCACCTGTTACCTCCTTACGCCTCTACGCTTTTTTTTGGGTCCCCCCTACTGAACACCACCCTACTGATGCTGGCTTCAAAGACATCACCAAGGCACCGCAGAACTACAGTGTCCTGCCTCTTATCAGTTCTAGTCTGAGGCATCCCTCTTTGGGAGGCCACGTGAGCTGTAAAAAAAGTCAGTTGCAAAAGTAAGGAACCGATTTGCACAACACTCAACCGTTAAAATTCGCACTCCCCTGCCCCTACACACGTTAAGGGTTAGGAATTTGTTTCTGCCAGCTACAGAAAGTGGAAAAAAAAAAAATCTATAATGACTCTTATTAAAATAGCACAGTATGAGAAAACTTTTAATAATCCGCTAAACCAAACCACTGCGCAATTTTTCTCCTTTCCACTACAAACGTGGGCTCTGCGTTACTGCCTCGATTCGCTCGGGAGCCTGTTTCCACAGGTGTATTAAGAAGGCTCTGTCCTGCAGAGAAATGACCTTCTGTCAGACCACAGCGACCTTGAAGGACCGCTGGGCAAGGACCACGTGTATTTTCAGTGAGCAGGTACGCAGCTGGCTAAGCCGTGACCTCATTTTCATGAGCGAAAGACAAAATACTGTGTTCTAAAACTTGGGCACCAATTCCAGTACCCTACTAAAACTTTGTTCCAGGCAGCAATGACAACTTAAGCACCACTTGTATATCTATTGTTAATAGTACTAGTATCCACGTGCACTTGCTAAAAACTCACCTTAAATCTTTATCAAGAAACGCACACAAGCAATGGAAGTTTACTAGGAGGTTTATACGTAAACTAACGTCAGCAATACACAGCGAAACAGCAGAGGTAAATTATTTGACCCACGACATCCGAAGCAGCGCGTCGTAGCGCTGCTAAATCCAGCCAACGGCAAAACGTACGGGACTAGCCCCGTGCTCGGTGACCTAGGAAGTGAATTACACTTCAGATATTACAGCATCGGCTGCCACCAGCTAGGAGAGATCACCGCTGTGCTGCTTCCCCCAACGCGCACCGAGTCCCACTCGAACAGGGATGGTTTGACGGTGGCCCACGCCAGCGCCTCTGCGAGTCGTACAACTCGCACGGTCTCGACGGTTGCGTGACTACCTGGCCTCACGCAACAACTCTTGCTTCGGGATCTCGGGCGGGTCCCAACGACCTAAAGAGCGAGTGAGCGACGAGGAGCCGGCGCCGCGCTCCCTGCCCCGCGGGGAGGACGCGGATTCCGCACAGCAGAAGTTGCTCGCCCTGCAACTCCACTCGTGACCGGGCAGAGTCTGCTGCACGCCAGCAAAGGAGATCGCGGGGTTTATTTTCCGGTTGGTTGGGGCGGTTTGCTTTTGGTTTGTGTTTTTTTTTTTCAGATTAGCTGGCCAAAGCCTGCTGCGGGGTTAAACCGGAGGCACCGGTGACCGGCCGCACCGTTCCCAACGCCCCCGATTCACGGCCCCGCTGAATCGCCGGCCCCC
>JANHFX010017156.1:0-42357 GCA_027560015.1 Chloroceryle amazona
ATTCCCAACTAACAGCATGGAGTACAGTTCATGGCAGAATGTGTACTTGTCACGTGAGCATTTCAGGGCCTAAAAATTTCATTTTTATATTTATTCAGACAAAATTCATCACATATTTTAGCCATAACTTAGTACATTTATTACTGCCTAAGTTACCCGGTCTGGGGCTAAGGGTTACTGTATAGTAGGTTTGGCACTAACATACAAAAAACAAACCGATTCCTAAAAACATAATTGTTTCATACAAAATGTTTTCAGTCCATGTGAATGTTTGTACACAACAGAAAGGGAAAGTAAAAGTATTGTCAACATCATGTATAATTGCCTTTCATGTATGAAAGACATTCAGCCTACACTGACAACATACTTCAGATATGAAAATCTGTTATTACAGTAGGAGATGATATTTATGCAATTATCAGATCTGCCAAGGATTTGCTTTAGAATTAAGACTACAGTACAAAATCTTTCCTTGATACAGTCAGAATGCTTCTTTATTTTAGAACATCTTGAAGTATAAAAGCAAGCTTAGATACATAAAAACACAACCCCAAAAATGTTTGTGTAGGCTTAAAGGAACTGTAGCATTTTGATTGACTTCAGAACTAGTTTTAAAATAAAATAAAAATGAAAATACCAACTTTTATCCATGAGACAGTATAGGAATATAAAGTGGAACATTATAAGATATTACTAAAGAACAGAACAAAATCATATTTTCACAATTGAACCATGGCAATCTTTCAGCCCGTTATATATATGTATATGGATCCTTATTTGGGTGTTTTGGATGAAAATTTATTCAAGGATACAATATTTGATCCCCCCCCCAAGGATCACTGATAATATAAGGATAATCCCTTGTTTATCATTTCTGCTTTGTTGTTTGAGAGAAAGCCAATGTTTGCTTTTAAGTTTGTATATAGTCTTGTTAGATAAATAACTTGTATAAATAGAATAATGAGAATTATAAAAATATGATTCAAGATTTTTATTTCTTTTCCTGTGCATGAAAACTCGGTCTAGATCAAGTTGAAGGTTACTATGATAGCAGAGTATACAAATAAAATGCTTAGTCATGAGGCACTGACACTGTTCTTATTCCCTTTACCAAATGGCCACCATGACATTATATAGATACAGCACCATCCAATCACAATGGTGACATTGCTGACTTTCATTTTCCAACTTGATAAGCATTTGAAAAGCAAGATGTAACTGGTGGAGTCATTTCTTAAAACAGAGGTAGTCTACCTTCCTGTTGTTTTTCTAGCTTGAATCCTGCATTCAGTCATGGTGATACTGTAAGAGTTGAGATACCCATGTTCATCCATTTGTATGTGTACACCATTTTAGGTATATCAAGTGAAGAAGAAAGAAAAGAAAAATTAGTATTATTTACTTTCAGAGACTGATTTTCAGGGGAATCCAGATGAAACTGAAGAGTATTCTAAAATAAATTCTCACATATTTTTTCAGTCTCATATTTATATATGTTCTTCAATCATCTAAGAAGCCTTGAGGTGAAGAACTGGGGGATATCTCAAATCTTCCTGACTATAGCTTTTCAAGGTATTTAACTGCAACTTTTAAATGTGTTTTTAACCACTTGCTCTGTATTATCTTTGTTTGTTTTTACATAATTATGCAATTTGAAGCAATTTTATGTGTAATGCTAGTTTGCTCTCATAAAAGCGTTGGGTTTTTTTAACTGCATTAGTAGGGAAGTCCTCTAATATGGTTACCATCTCCTCAATGGCATAAAAGCAATGTTAACATTTGAATCATTGCCTTCAGTAAGCTGAAAAAATGAAAAATAATGAAGCATCAACTAGACAGATTTTCTTGAACAGTGTAGTATAATAAAATATAAACTTGTCCTCGAGGTTATTTATTGGAATTAAAAGGAAATGGCTACTTTCTCAGTTGCAGCTTGCAAAAACTGAACTAATATAACCATGCATTCACAGAAATACTTTAATACAACAAAAATTAAATGGAGCTTCTTAAGAAGCACATGACGTGAAATACTGAAATGACCGACAGCTTTGGAAGTTTAATGATATTTCATTTGAAATGCAGCTGTACTCATTGCATTACCCCTACGTTATTTTGATATAAAAGTTAGTAGGAGCAAGGAAAAACTGAATTCCATCAAGGTATTTCATTAAAACTGAGGAAAATTAAATGTTCTCAACCATCACTTAAATTTTCACATTTATTTAGAACACATACGATCCCTTTTTTCCTCTTTTTGGGGAAAAAACCCCACATTTCATGTTGATTGGAATATATTACTATATTGTGGTACCAACATAGCCATTGTTTCCCTGATTCCTGAATGGCTGAATACTGGTCATGTCTGTTACTTCTATCCATCATTTCATCTTTCACTCTTACTAGCAGTCAATCAGATATGTTTCACACCTTTCCATTATATTCTGAATGCTTTCCACCATTAAAATTTCCACAGTTGCTGTGCTGTGGAATCAATGTTGTCAATGTAGCTGTATTACTTAAAAGGTTACTGTCAATAAAGCATAAGGAAGAATTATAAATTGTGGGCATTGTCAAAGTGCACAAAAATAATTTATCTTTTCTAATTTCCTCTGTCAAGCATCAGTCTCAGAAATGTGCTTGGCAAAGACACTGGCCAATTTTGGAATACCTCTGATACTGAAAAGTGTATTCTTTCCTTCAGACTAGTTTAGCAGAAAAATATTATACTGATCCAAATTCTGCCATTCCTGGCCATTACCTGGCCACAACATAAAGGTTCATTATTAATACAATAAGTTAATGTATATTCCATCTTCTGTTATTCTGAGCTTTAATTTAATAATAAAATGACATTAATATACTCAAAAATGTAAATCATAGAATCATAGAATGTCAAGGGCTGGAAGGGACCTCGAAAGATCATCTAGTTCAACCCCCCTGAGAGAGCAGGATCTCCTACACTGGGTCACACAGGAATGCATCCAGGCCGGTCTTGAATATCTCCAGAGAGGGAGACTCCACAACCCCCCTGGACAGCCTGTTCCAGTGTCTGTCACCCTCGCTATGAAAAAAATTCTCCTTATGTTTCTGTGAAACTTCCTATGCCTTAACTTCCACCCATTACCCCTTGTCCTATCATCAGGCATCACCGAGAAGAGCCTGGCTGCATCCTCCCAGCACTCACCCTTTATATATTTATAAACATTGCTCAAATCACCCCTCTGTCTTCTTTTCTCCGGGCTAAAAAGCCCCAGATCCCTCAGTCTTTCCTCATAAGAGAGATGTTCCACTCCCTTAATCATCTTTGTGGCCCTGTGCTGGACTCTCTCAAGCAGTTCTATAAATATATGTATTATATTAATTATGCTATTTCATGTCCAGACCGTTGCATATGAAATTATAACATATATTCTGTTGTCATATATATATGTAACCCATAAAAATGAGCATGTGCAGATTAATGCACAAATCAATTCAAAATTATAAGACCTCCTAATATTGTTAAAAGTGGTGCTGCTTGTGATACCTTTAAAATCAGCTATGTCTTAGTTTAAAAAGTCCAGAATTTCAGAGAATTAAAAAGTAAAATAAAAATTAACCGGCTGAAGTCATGACCTTTTGTTCTAAGGACTAAATATTAATCATTAAGTCTTTGGGAACAATTTAGAAATGTCTATTGGCATGGCTGAAGGGAAAAGTAACAGGGAGAAATAAAAGCATCTCTTTCAGAGTTTATAGCACTGACTGAGGATGTGCAATAACCACATTAGAACTTCTCCTTTGTTTTATTCAAAGTGATAAATGTTGTGACATGTAGTCCAGAATGTATGCCATGACTCTTATTTCTCCGAAGTATATTGAATTTCTGTTGCAATCCCTAGCAGATTATCCTTGCCAAAATGGATCAGCCCCTCTAGGTTGCTTCTGATATATGAAAACAATTGACTCTATGTTTCTTTCTTCAGAATAAAATACAGAATTCAACAGCCCAAGATGATCAATTATCTCACAGATACAATAAAAACTTGAATAATAGACACTCTAAATCAATTCCCTCTGAAGGTAAAAGTTTTCAGACTCTATTCTGTTCTTGGCTGTGGTACCTATATGGGAGGAATACACATCATTTAACCTGGGTGTTATCAACAGCTCTTCTGAGAAAGAAAATATTCCAAACAATTCTGCCAATACACTACAATGAAATAATCTTGTACATAAACATGATGACAACCATGTATTTTTCTGCATTCACTGTTTTACTGTTTAACACATGATTTTATTCATTCTTATCCCAAAGCACCCACAGGTTTCTGGATTTCTTTTGTGAAAACAGCATGGAAAGATGGGAAGACTTTCCATTGCCCCATACAGAGGAAAGGAAAAGAAAAAAAAAAGAAAAAAAAAGACAGCACTGTTATTTCCCCTCACCCTCCTTCTAAAAAAAATTATTAATCCCACTCAATTTTCTCTTATCAGTAATCTTAATTTACTGAATTTAGGGTTGGAGCAAAAATACTTCTTACTTTCAAATTTAAACAGTTCTATTTCCACTGTTTTCAGTCCCCCACTGATACAGCATGGTCATATATTTATTTCACAACATATTCTGCAAGTGCTTGCATTTTGTGGCTATTTAGTATGAAACCTGATGAGGTGTCTGTTTTGCTATGGCTCTATTTAACCCATCACTCTTACATTCAAATTAACTGATAATATATGAAGAGAGGTTTAACCATGATAGCACAACTCCCTGGTTAAAAATAGTTTAATATTACTTATGACCTTAGTGGTTAAGAATTTAACTTTGCAAGTATCACTCTCTGTAAGACACGTCAGGAAGATTAGTCTCTTAATAAACACAAAGAGAATAGATGTTGATTTTATTAATAATTTTGGTAATTAAATGTGTATTATCAGATATTTCAATGAGAAAAAAACATTGTGAATACTCTGCAGCTATTCTCTTTCTCTCTCCCAGTCTAGCTCTTTCCTTTTAGATACACTAAATGAATAACTTCCAGAAAATAACCTCTCCCAAATACAGGTTTCCATCTACGTATACAGAGACTGTGCTTTGCACAATTGCACTTAGGTGACCAGCATCTTAACACAGAGCTCAACAGTGGTATTTGACTCACCACAAGGTATGGGAAAAAAAACCAAACAAACGACCAAACAAGAAGAAGTGCAAAATGTCAATAAAAATACGTAATTTGGTAAATAAAGGCATAAATATTATTAATGTCAATATAAGTCTTTGATGAGTCAAGTCACAATAGTTAATGGCAGCTTCAAAAATGAGGACTTGGCCCCACAAATGTCATCAGAAGGAATACAGGTATCATTATGTCCATTTAACAAATTACAGAGAAATTAAGGAGTTGTCCATTACTAAATAAGAAACAGGTGTAGCCAAATTGAGAAATGCATGGAGAAGCTTATGTATAGTCATCCTCTGCAATACATCTAAGGCTTTTGACACTTTGTCTCCCATGAGAACCTCATAGAGAAACTGATGAAGTTTCTCTGATTTGCTGTATGAACAGGTAGCAAGGCGGATTGAAAATTAGCTGAGTGGCTGGGTAAAGAGGGTGGTGATCAGTCACAAGACATCTAGTTGGTGGCCAGTAACGATCCTGTCCTGCCAGTAACTGTCACACAGGGGTCAATGCTACATCTCATATTGTTCAATGTCTTCATTAATGATCTGGATATGAGGTGGAGTGTACCTGCATCAGTACCTTCCCAAACTGGGAGCAGCAGCTGATACACCAGAAGATATTGATGCCATCCAGTGAGACCTTGACAGGCTAGAGAAATGGGCTGACAGAAAACTCATGAAAGCCAGTTTAAACAAGGGGATGTACCAAGTCCTGTACCTGGAAAGGAACAACCTTATGCACCAGCATATGATGGGAACTGACCAGTTGGAAATCAGGTTTGCAGAAGAGAACCTAGTGGTCCTAGTGGTCACCAAGTTCACCATTTGCCAGTAATATGTTCTTGCCACAATGAAAGCTAACAGTAGCCTGGAGTGCAAAATACTTTAGGAGGAGTGTTGCCAGCAGTTCAAGGAAAAGGATCCTTCACTCCTAAGCAGTGGTGAAAACACATCTGGAGTACTGTGTCCAGTTCTGAGTTCCCCAGGACAAGAAAGATATGGACATACTAGAGAGAGTGAGAGCAAAAAATCAAAGAAGATTAAGGGACCTCTCCTATGAGGAAAGGCTTAGAAAACTGTGACTGTTTAAAATGGGGAAGAGAAAGCTCAAGAGGGGACTTTTTTAAGTGTCTGAATATCTCAAGGGTGTAAAGAATACAGAGTAACAGGATAGCAGGCAACGGGCACAAACTAAAAAACTAGAGGTACATCCTGAATATCAGGAAATACTTCTGTACGGTGAGGGTAAGTGAGCACTGACACAGGTTGCCCAGAACTTTGTGCAGTCTCCTTCCTGACAGAAGCTTTCTGGACATAGTCCAGGACAGCTGGTTCTAGATGGCCGTGCTTGAGCAGGGGAGGGTTAGACCAAATGACCTCCAGTGGTCCCTCACAACATCAACCAGACTGTGATTTTGTGATTTCCTCTACAAGGAAATCCTCAATGTTCATGATCAATGCTCTTTTCTAAGTACTTTCATTATGGGTTTTGTTAGAACTCTTGCTGTGATATAATAGAACTAATTAATCTGCCCATTGTGACATTCCTGTTCTTCACTTTCCATTCATTCACTTTGGAAAAACACCACCCCTGGCATTTCTCTTTTTTTAAGAGCTGCCTTACAAAATACTAAAAATCTAAAATTGTAAGCAGACAATAATATGCTAGTGATCTTCATCTGATGAAGTGTTTACATTTGATCTAAACATAAAATTGCAGTAGTTAGATTTTGCAGCTTATTTTCGTTAAAAAACCAATAATGTAACAAAATTGAAGATCAGTTTGGTTTATTACTAACCTTCACTGAATCACCAATACATTAATGTCCTATTGTAAAAATCAATGACCGTAGCACCTCTTTAGTCTTCATAACATTTTTATGCTTATTCTTAAAGTACATGGCAAAACAAACGAACAAAAAAAAAAAAAAAAAGGGAAAACAATTTCTTTATAAGGCAAAAATTCCTTTTGCCTTTGGATGATATATGTGACCTACATTAATTTATACTATGTCACCTTTTGGAGTATGAATGATCTATTAAAAAGATTGTGGGGTGGTTCATCAGAAGTGAATTCCAAACTGTTAAGATCCATGTCTTCTTTATGCTACACATACAAAAAGGCTTCCACACCATATAGTGACACATACTTCAGATATCTTTTTTGTTATTTTATGTGATTTATACTGAAAGCAAACATCCAAAATATTCTCCTGTCTGATAATAAGGTGGGATCTGAACTGTTGTATGTTTACAGAGTAAAAAAAAAAAAAAGCTAAACCAGTTTGCAGGTTCTTTTATTCTTCTGGCCACAGCTCATAATACAAACAGAGAATAATTTGAGAGACCTATGAAGAAAAAAATTTATCTGAAAACAGCAGTGTACACCATCCTCTATTGTACTGAGACATTGATCTACTTAGTTGCCTGCACACTGAGAAACTGCTTTACAAGACTGTAATTTAAAATAGTGTTTACTGGGAGGGTTTTTTCATAACCTTTTGACATTTCACATTTTTTTACAAGCTGCAGCATAAATTTTTGCTTACCATTCCCCTTTATTTCCAATGCATTATTAATGGCAGAATATTGCAAACTGCTCTGTCCCTGTAGCAGAAACGAAACCCACCGTGGCTTCGTAAGTAAAGAAATCAATATTTATTCTCTAAAAATAAAATGCAATGTCTCTGATTATTTAAAATTCTCACATAACATGATGTATTTTTCTTTAAGTAATTCTTGCCACTATGAATGACAGTTGATTGTTCCTTTATATAAAATAAAGACAATATTTTAGTGACTAAGAAATTACATGAAAGAAGTTAACTACAGATGGATTTGCAAGAAAATGCACTAACCTAAAGTGGAATATTCACAAAGGATTTGTTTATGTATGTATTTGCATTTCTTGATGCCTTAATAGTAACTTCAATGGAAAGCTTCCAAAGGATTAATTGCTTGGTTTTGCACAAGTTCTTTATTTATCATCATTAACAGGCTTGTTTGAAAGATTTTTTTTCATGGCGTAATGTATCATTTACTGAAATTCTCTTTCTGGCAATCTGACAAAAGGAGTATATGAGACGTTATGCTGTCTAATTACATGGCTTGATTTTAGCAATCATTTCCAATTTGTTGGTCTCAAGACACAGGAAGATAGAGGAGTAGAATGTTGTAGATCAAATCTTACAACTCTTCCGACCAGAGTTATATATAAGATAGAATAAAACTGTTGTGAGAATGTATTTAGTACAAAACTTGTGCTGAAAATAATTAAGTCATTGGAGAGATTTCTAGGTTGCCTGGAGTGGAGAGGAAATCATTAAAGAAACAAACAACGATACAAAGTTTGCTTTGAATAATAATAGTAAAATGTCATAATTTCTAATACGTTAAAAACTGATATAGAGTGCAATTGGTCATAACTGGTCAGAAGCAGTTTATTATATTTAGATTATTTTACAGAGTACTTTTCTTACCAATGTTTATAAGGGTGAGTAGTAGTAATAGATTAACTGTAAGATAGGTAGAGACAGAAATTAGTATGCAAAGCAGAGTCAATACACTGATTTTTTTTCTCATAAAACATGAATACTAATACTTCTCCATATGGTGAAAATATTTTCATACATTAAATCAATGTCTGCCATTTTAATCAATTTATCATGTAATTTATTAAAATTGCTACCATTTTTAATCTTTTTTTGACGTTATAACAAAAAAAAAGATTAATTTTTAGTTTAATGTGCTTTAGTTTAATGTGCTTTTCTATCTTTAGTAGAGATACTGATTATATCAATGAAAGACTTCTCACTACCTTTTTTTCTGCAGTGAAGACATTAACCAATTTAGTAAAAATAATTAAAACATGAAATTGAAACATCTATTGCATTATTCTCACTTCAGGTTTTTTAAATCTGAGAAAAAAAAATGCTAAGCTATTTTCATCCAAAAAATTACAATTTAAATAGAAAGTCATGAAAAGCTTTTGTTAAAGAACAGAAGACTAGGTTTCCTCTGTATTGGATTATTAAGATTTTATTTCTAAGCTTCAGAAACTAGTACTGTAGGTAAACTATTATGACCTATTAGATCATGTTCTCAATCTTGTAAGTACTTCTGTTCACTCAGATCATGTCCACACACTTTATGTTAGCCCATCTTTTTTTCCAGAAGCCTGCTTCTGATTAATCCCTTCAGTTTACTCAAGTGTGTTTATCATAATTTTTCAAATTCTTGTCTTTACTTGAATCATGGCTGTTCTTGTTAAAAGGAAATGGGGGGAGTTTTGATATTTGAAAGCAAGCTGTGAGGAGACACAAGGACTATTTAAAATAAAAGGCATTAATATAATAGGAAAAAATGTCTACACATTTATAAAGATATGGGAAAGTTCCTTAAAGAAATTGAATTCTCAATAAACTTTCCAAAATTAACACTGAAGGCAGCATTTTTACTGAGTTTAACAATACAGAAGCTACATAGTGTCAAAATGATGTCTATAGTAGGTCAAAGTCTCAGTCTCTCCTCTTTACAATATGGGTGGATACTGAGATTATAAAACATTGTAGTTATGCAGTGGTACTTATGTAGATTTCAGATACCGCATCACAGAATGATTTGGGTTAAAAAAGAACTTCAGAGATCATCTAGTTCAACCCACACATTCTCAACTCTGTAACATTCTCAACTCTGTCTGGCACACAGAACAGGTCTAAGTCAGGAGCTGCTTGTATTTTTGGCTGACTAAATCACCTGTGAAGTGTTTTTTTTTTTAGGTATAAGTTCTTAATACACAATATTGCTCATGCACTACCATACCTATTCTAACATTATGAACACATTAGTCAATGGTCCCAGAACCAGATTTTCAGTTTTGTCGTGTACTTTTGCCATCAGATTTCCACCATTGTGTTTAAATAAAAGTATATTTGATAATTTTTTTTTTTATATTGATTGTCATATGTCCAATTTAGAAGGGGCTTTTATGAAGATGGGGTTTTATTGTTTTATCTAAAATTTTGTAATAAATTTTTTCTTTATTCTAATCAGCAATTTGTGTTGCTGCTTCATTCTTTTCAGGTGGAGGCCACCTATTCCACACATGTATCAAATTCCTAATCTAATTTATTAACTCATAAAGCATTTGAAAAAGTTCTTTGAGACCCTGTCTTACTGTGTCTCCCTCTGATGCCCCATAGGTCCTGCAAGTATTCCTGATAATGCTTCTATAGATAACTTGTTCTATAAACTGACATAAAAAATTCTTATTTGTCCACAGGACTTCTCTGCTTTAATCTTCTGGATGTGTTTATTTTGGCTATACTTTGTTATTGCAAAATAACTACTCTAATGTTTTCTTATGAAAAATCCATGCTGGAAGGTTAAGCCACTTGTTCAAACCATGTTTCAGTGATATTAATATAATTCTTTATTTTGCTACTTTTCAGGCACCTAAAAGATAACATCTTCCAACCTCCCTATTACCCTTGTAATGATGCAAACTGTAGAGTATATCCTGATTATAAACTGTCCCTGGAAGAGAACTTTCCTCCTCTGACATCTTTGATACCTCCTCACAAATCACTTTAGGCATCTTCTGTAGGTATAGAGTGTTTCATTCTTTCCACACTGATGAATATGTGTGAATTGTGTTAACTTTTAAGTGTGCGATTACAGATATGCACACCTTCAAGAGAAGAACACTTTATTATTAAGCTGTAATTCACATTGAACTCAATCTAAATTATGAAAACAGGCATTTAAGAGCACTTATGATATCAAAATATGTGATAAGCTCATATATTTATAAAAGGCATGAAAACATGGGAGGAAAAGCACTTCATTTATTTACACTTAACTCTGTAAGTTCTCTTTATTCTTTTGAAGCCAACTAATTTATGATAAAAGCTTTTTTGACACACATTTCATCAGGGATCCTGTCTTTCTATGTATCCCATGCCTCAGATGAAATCAGATACACTTTTCTCCTACAGGCAGAAGTCAGTTTTCACAGCTTGCCTTCTTTTTGGAGTTCCCTAAAAGGAGCATAGGACAGAATTTCATACTTTGCTTCCAAGCTGATGTATTTATTTTCTCCCATGGACATATTTGCTTCTAAATGTTTTGGGAGGGAGAGCTTTATTAAGACCAAATTAAGCCTTGTTTCATGCTTCTACTATAAAAATTTGTTTGTCAGAACAGCTGTTAGCTTCTGATCTTGATTTAACAATTCCTTGACACCATAGGTGATATTTCATAAGCAACTGCTGATGTACCTTTCATTATAAAGTGTCAACATTCACTGTATTTTACATCAGTCTGTATATTAAGTGCTTTTGTAACAGCTTTTAAGTGCGGTTTATACCCGTAGGCTATTTATGTAGAGCACAAAAAGAAATCAACATGGGCTTTTGGCTATTCTGAGCCATATATAGTATCTCTGTATTTAAGAAGCCTTGAAGTAGAAAACTCACCACATTCTTGGAAAAAGATTAAAATTAGGTGCTTTTAGAAGACATCTAGTCATTGTCAGTGTTGTAGGTTATAGTTTTTCCTTTGAATTCCTTTCATGGTATGACCGTTGTCTGTTTTTTTGACTTTTACAAAATCAGAGACACTACAGCAGAATCTAAAAATGTAGTAACCTTACCTTTTGGATATGTTAGAATGTCAAAATACATACCTAGCCAAAATTTAGGAAAACAGATTATCTTAAGTTCAGAACTGAACCTTTTAAATACTGCTACTTTAAAAAAAAATAAAATCTATGACTCTTTTAGATTTAAAAGGCATAAGTAACTTAAATGGACTTAGATGTGTATTTCTCTAGGTATCTGAGTATACATACCAGTTCCTGCTATAAATAGGAACTTCTACTCATTTTCCTTAGGTCAGCACTGTCCTTCCATTAAAAGATCTTTCTCCTTGAATATATGAAAAAATCATTTGACTTTCTATTTTTGTATTTTGAAATTTCTGTTTTCTGGAATAAGAATTAATTCAGGAGCTATTGTAAAACAACTCTATCATGAGTGACTGGACAAAATATAATGGATATTGTTTTCCTAGGTCTTGCAGTATTCTGTGGAATATATCATATTTAGAATTTCTGTGAGAGACTCACACCTGTTTGACACCGGCTTTGTATTACTGAGGATTGTAGAATGCTACAGACTTGCTTGGGTATAGAGCAACTTTGAGTAAATTATCACAGCCAAAACCACTTAAGTCATACACATCCTTAAAATGCTGCTACACCTTTTGTATAATAATGCAGTGAATTCTTATCAGGAATAATCTTATTCCAAACAGAATAGTTCAGGTGAGATGGACTGTGCATATTGAGCCCTCTGACAAACTAGCTGCACTGTATACTGTGCCCTCTGACATTTGGATAACCTTTCATTTTTCTGTCTGACATCTTTTAGGTAATTGAAATAATTCATTACAAATGGTAGCAACATTACACAAAGAATGTTACATAATTTCCTTTTTTCAAACATAAATAATCTTGTAATCTTTGTAAAGTGGGAGAAAAGATCTTACAAGGAGGACTGCTTCACCAGAAATTTAGACAGAAGTATCTTTGGGGTATTATATATTTAATAAACATGTAAATAAAACATCATTGTGCTTCTGAGATATATCTCTGGGCATCCTCCTTATGAATATCACATAGTGAATCCTCCTTATGGATATCACATGGATATCAAAAGTGAAGAGTAATTTAGCAAATCTGAGAATTGAAGGCATTATTTTGTTTAAATCTCTACCCGTTCTTTCATTATGAAGGCTGTTTAAAATTTCAGTGTTCCTTCAGAAACTTGTATACCAAACTGCTCTGACTTATTCTCATATACTGTTCTTATTTGTTCTGAAATACAGAGGATGTTACTGCATGCAGCCTCTTTCTTAGGTAGATACATCATAGTAAAGCTCTTGGGCAGAGGTCAGCCAGGCTTGAGTAAACACCATTGCCTCATGAGTACCCTCAGTGTTGTATGAGATCATCTGTTTTTCCCAGGTCTTCAGAAACAAGATCTGGACAGGAGCATGAATATCATTCTAGCTGTCAAGGAAAAGACTTTGCAAGTCTTTTCTTGGAAAACAAAAATATTTTGCAAGGCAATGGCAAGTATAAATATATATTTTATTTTTTTTCTCATTTATAATCTAGTCACCTTGGCCTTATTGTGAGCATATTAATAAGAAAGAGGAATGCATTGTTTTCTTAAATACATAGTGCGAGCCCAGCTTGAGGAGCTGAAAAGCTGTCTAACAAAAATCTGAAATGAAAACCAGAATTTTTGAAACTTGGTACATTTAAACTTCCTTTTACTCCTTAAGAATTTTTTTTTTTTTTTTTTTGCCACAATTGTACAAATAGAACTGGGCAAGCTCTAGCCTTAAAGAAAAGCTAAATAAAAATTCTTGATGATGCTCTCATGCACATTTCCAGTCTTGGTAACATCAGGAGATAAACCACTTAGAGAGGACCAGCAGTACCCACAAGTGAATACTACTAGATTCCAAGAAAAGATAAAAGACACATTTGCACCAGGAAAAAAAAATCCCATATTATAAATCACTGTTAGATGAACCAGAGTGGTCTCTTGTGGTCAGAGTGAACTACTAGAAGAAAAGAATGAGACAGAAAATTTCTCCTACAATTTTCAAGGCCATAACAGGCTGTCCAGCCTCTTCTATATTGCTACATGAAGACTTCTGGCACAGGAGGACATTCAGGTAGCAAAAGGAGAAATTACATGAGGCCTCATTGCCAAACCATGCATATGTCTTCTCACACTAGGAGGGTGACTTCATGTATGGATATTTTTACTCATCAGAAAAGCATATATATTCAGTAAATTAGTAGTTCTAATGATATGCAATTGAAGGAATAGATCTAGAAGAAGTTAACCAGAAAGGACTGCACAGTGACTTGTTCATTAGATATAAATATTCTGATTTCAGAGGATATATAGATGCCCTCTTTGGAGCTGTTAATGAGAAGTTAATATGAACAGTTTGTATGTGTATCGGTGACAAAGGTATGGAGAGAAGAGGGATTATGACATTTAGGTCAAAATCCAGGTCTGGATGTAACTTTTATTACAATGTTCCGTATGCAGTATATATGATCTAGCAAAAAGTGGAGTCTAACTCTGACATCCCCCCCAAAAGTTTAGAATGGGTAAGCTTTTATGATACAGAAATGCTGCTCAGAACTTATAGGCTTAATTAAAAATAAAATATCAGAATGCAACTAACATGTAAAATTCAAAAGGTGTTAGAAAAGATAACGTGTATCTGAATTGCGATTGTGGGGAGTAGGCAAGGGGCACAAAAGAGTGCAGTTTGTCAGGATGGTTTCTAAGACTGGCAAGACTCTCCATGGATAGGAGAGACAACAATATGAGAAAGGAAGGAAATGGACTCTGTAAGTCTCTGCTCTGTGTTTAAAATTTAGAGGGACTAAGGAAGCAAATTAGTAAGCATAAAAGAAAGAAATTTGTTGTGCGTTATGTAGGAGAGAGGTGATACATGTGGCTCATGATGTCCCTGAGCCACAAATCTCTGAGAAGGGATGGACTATGCCAGGAAATACAGTCACATGTTTGCTCTTTTCTTATGCACCTGCTGTTTTCCTCACACATCTACCAATGGTCACTTTCAGAGATCAAACATTAGGATATCTACTGATTAAATGTCAGACCTTTTCCATTTGTTTTGTTGAGTGAACACTGTACAAATGGTACATTTTTGCTTTTTGCATATCTCTCATAAACCTAAAGAACAGTTTTGTAGAAGGTTGCAAGGGTCACATTGCTGTGAAAGGTGACTTCTGTTGTATTCTGGGAGAAATTACTCTTTGATCATGTCTAAACAACACTTATGAGTAGCCAAGCAAAGCAGTCTGAAATCCAGTTACTTTAGAACTACTTCTGTGGAGTCAAAGGCATTAAAGTGCTTTATAAGGAAGAATGTATTTTTTTATACTATTGTGGTAAAAATAAGACTAGGAAGTTCAAAATATTGCTCTTAAAATGCTGGACCAAGCAGGAGAAAAAAAAAAAAAAGTATTACATTATAGAAATGCCAGCATTGTACATAATGTTCCTGACATTAAATCAGGATCCTTTCCTCTCCTCAATGACTATGCTAGACTTATAATTGTCTTTATGCTATGTACAATCTCACAGCCCATGCTGGGTCATAAATAGTGTAATTTACTGTGTTTCTAACATTTCCCCCTGCTGCAGGGGAAATGCTGGAAAAAACAGCCTTGGTGCTGTGTGAGCCCTGCTCAGCAGTAGCCACCACATGGTCATGTTATCAACACCGTTCTAGGTCTCAATACAAAGCAAAGCACTGGGAGGGATGCTATGGGGAAAATTAACTCTACCTCAGTCAGATCCAATGCACCCACTTACATGTTCTCTGAATTTACTTACACATGAATGAGAGACAAAGTGTGGTCACTGATAAATTTAACATTCTTTGTAATTATGTGGTTTGGAAAAAAGATTACCTTTGTTTCTGTTCCTGTTGTTATTGTCTCTGCATTAGAAGATTCAATTATTATTGCATATACAATAACAAGGAATTTTTTTGATTAAGTAGTCATAGAGTGGATTTTTAAAATTTTAATTCTAGTGAAGATTGCAAATATCACATTTTTGCTTTATGGATTTTTCTTTGAAGTTCAGAGAACCTAATTGTCTGAAAACAGTCTTACTCCTAATAATCTATAAATAAGTCATTTTAAAATTGTATATTCTCACGCTACTAATCTTTTCCAATTTCAAAGTACTTTTATAAACATTTAGAGATGACTGGTAATAAAAGATTACATGTCTAAAACTATATTCTCTCTAATTGTCTGGTATATAAAAATGTATGTCATGCTTTTGTTCAAAGAATGTAGTAATTATATTCTTTCATTTGCTGAGAATCCACTTCTGGTTCAGGTTGAATACCTGTGATAAAATCGTTATTCAGTAATTTATCTAGCACAGCAAGTATTTGCAATTTTGTTGCTGTTGAAAAAAAACTCCTTAGTATTTTATTTTATGGTAGGGCTTTTCCTATACTTCAGCTACACATTGGTCTTTCCAATAAAAGTCATTAGTACCATTCCTTCACATATTTCTTCATCATCTATGTGCAAATTTAGCTGTCCCAGCTGACATTCTTTGAATGTTACCCATAACATTATACAAAGAAGGTTGAGCTTCGTCTAATTAGTATGTCTTAAAATAACTAGAAAGAAAATGTATTTGTTATAAAAAAAAAGGCTCAGGAAGATTTTTTAATTACAAGAGTCATTATAAAGTAAAGGAAAAAAAATATCTTGGAAAGATTCTGAAAACTTTATAATATGGAAATAATGTTGGTATAGATCAGGCTGCATGGAGTAATTCTTCACTTCTTAGTCAAAATCAGTGTCTTGATAGAAAAATTACTGAATTATAGACTTGTAGAGAAAACTAACATTTTACAGAATGACAACATCAGTACTGTCAGTGTACTTCATTAAAGAATCATTACTGGATCAACACTATTAAATGCTGAAATCTAAGTAAAAAACACATTGAAACTAACAGTTCTGTATTTGTTATTTTATCAGTAAAACTATCTAAGAATATATTTCAAATAGAGGGAAGAAGACCATTTGTACTCTGTTTTCAATGGGAGTCACTCTTCAGCACTTTATGAAATTGAATGCAATGTAAATATTTAGAAAAAAAAATAGAGTACAACTAAAATATCATGGAGGTAACAAATCCTATGTATCAACTATCTTAAAGGAAAGGATGAAAGAGGGGCTGGTGAGTATACAGTGTAATAGAGATAAACCTTTCCTTTCATGGAATCAGCTGAGAATTGATAATGCTGTGTAAGACCAAATTTTACTATGATAATTTCATACAATATCCAAATCTGCCTTATTCTTTTATCTGTATAATTTATATATCATTTTCTGAATAATATGTTAAATGTTTTCTAATGAATAAATATCTGTTACTCTTCCTTTGCAACAAAAAAAAAAAACACAAAACATCTTTTCTACTAATGTTTAGACACTTTAAATCTTTTTGCAAGTTGTCAACATACATTATTGCATAAAGATATCGATCTCGATTTTAGTTACTACTTATCTTCCTCTTTCAATTTCTCCAAGGACTGTCTGTTAAAAGTAGTGTTTGATATGATATATTCTCTTTGTCTTTCCATATTAATACTGAACACATTTTTTCAGTACGGATATAAAAGCAGAAACTGTTGTTTTGAAAATTATATATGGATCGAAATCATAAATTCAGTCATACTTCATTAAACAGGAATATGACCTACACCTTCTGAAAGTCATAGTTCCTTAGTTTTTATGATAGTATTAGCAGAAGTGGGAAATCTGGAAAACATAGAAATGTTTTCCTATCATTGTTTTAGAATGCAACCCTCTAATAGTGGCATAACTGCAAAGTATTAAATTATCTTCTCTAATTTCATATTATGATGTAATCAAATTGCTGCCTAGGTATCCCGTATTCTTCCATCGAGGTGTTTGATTTTGTTTGTTTTTTTTTTTTTCTGCAACTTGTTCAGCTTACCTGGACCAGTGAAACATACTTTATAAACAAAGCAAAGGATTTAGCATTAGTGTAACTGCAATCTAAACAAACAAACAAACAAACAATCTTACTAATATTCTAGATCAATTATTAGAGAAAAAAGAAAGCAAAACATTTATTACAGAAATTCTTCAATAATAATTTTATGCACAGTTCCTAACATTCTACCCTTTTTTTTTCTGGTGCTACACTCACAATTTCACTGCTGGTCTTATTCCCAAGGTCAATAACTTACTTGTGAAGCTGTACAACATTTCATTTAAAGTGAGATATAAGAATTTGGGTCCTGTTTTTTTTCTTTCACAGTTCTTGACACTGGAAGATAGCTATGATAACCTGCATCACAAAATCTTTACATTACTTAAGTTTATCTGATGTATTCACTTGGTTCTGCATTTTGTAAGCAAGAACAACTGGGATGATAATATTTTGACTCGTTCATAACTGTGTTTTCCAAAGTCTTTGTGTCTTTTATTAATAATAAGAGGTTATTTTGGATTTAGTTTTAGCATTTTTCAAATGGTATATGAAGCAGATTGTTGAAATTTTATCATTCCAAAAAAGGTAAAAAACATTATATCTAGTTCTAATCCAAAATTAACTTTTATGTGTCCTTTTGTCTTCCAGCAGAAATTAGTGAAGCATTTCTATTTCCTATTATTCTATTTCATTTTGACTCAGTTGAATATTCATTTAAAGAATTCAGAGGATATATTTTTCTCTTCCTTTCCCTATATTGTCCTTTCCTTTCTCAAGTCTTTATTTTTTATTATTAAATTTGATGGTAAAGCAGAAAAAAACCAAAACAAAACATCAGTGTATTAATAGTCTGTCCTTTCTCTAAAATATTAGCTTCAATGCCAGGCTAATTACAACTTTATTTTTTTTAAGGCATGCAGTTGGGAAAAATATACAGCCTATTATGACATGTGGCAGAATAAAGCAAGATCCATAGCTGTGTATACACAATTTACTTGTTCCAGGACAGTATATGCATTTATTTTCTATTATAATTAGATTGTAAATTTCAACAAGGTAGGTTCTTAGTCATAACTTATCTAATACCTAGCACCATATAGTCTAATTTTGTCTGGAATGTCTTAAAATATCTACCATAAAAGTAATAAGTATTGAAGACTTATAAATATTGCATTCCTTTTGTTGCTTGCATTTCCTTAACATAAAACAGCCAGAGATATTACAATGCATAATAATTTTCTTCCCTGTTCCTACTCCCTCAATGATTTAAATACTCAAATGATTCATGTATACCTTCCTGTATGTGACATGGAGAGGACACACTGGAATAGGATTTTCCCCGCTAGTCAGAAAACTTCTTTGAACACATGGCCCTCTGAAGTACCTTTACCACCATGATACAATTTATGCATTTGCATTTTACCTAGCAGTTCTTATCTATGTAAAAACCGGCCTTCAGATGTGAGCAGATGTGAGCAACTGCTTATAAATGTTGTCAAGGGATGTGACCAGTCTCACCAGTAGTGTCCAGTGACAGGACAAGAGGCAATGGGCGCAGACTGGAACACAGGAAGTGCCACCTGAACAAAAGGAAAAATTTCTTTAATGTGAGGGTGATGGAGCACTGGAACAGGCTGTCCAGAGAGGCTGTGGAGTCTTCTTCTCTGGAGACTTTCAAAACATTGGATGAGGTCCTGGGCAGCCTGCTCTAGGTGAAGTTACTTTGGCAGGGGCTGGATTAGATGATTTATAGAGATCCCTTCCAACCCCTACCATTCTGTGATTCTGTGATTTTGTGATTCTCTGATTCTCTGAACTGCAGTATTCATCCTCTGCACCAAGATGGAGAACTTTTGTCTTTCATATGTCTTGGAAATCAATTAAAATCTCCCCAGATAAATGTCTGCATATCTATATTTTGGATACTTAATTACTTCTAACCAAGAGGGAAATGCCTTTATCTGTCTGTCCTGTTCTGTTTGCTAAAGAAACAGCTAATTATTTCAGTCTGCCCTAAAGTGCACTAATACATGTTAGTAGCTAGCAAGGGCTTTACGAGTTCTGCAGTCAAAAGCATAATAATAAAAAAAAAGAGGAAAATAATGATATAATTTATAGCATTAAGAAAGAAAAAATGTGTTCTCCTACCCTCAGTGATTCTGTACATTTTCCACAAGAAGGTAATCTTTCTGTTTTTCATAGTTTTCCATCTTAGAAGTGCCCACCAAATGAAATTGAAAATACTGGCATTTGTTTCTTTATGCATTTCATATCTGTCTTTCATTAAGATGACTTTTGTTTGCTCACTGTCTTTCTGAAAAAATGGTAAGATGAGAGAGAGTGTTTAGTTCTGTGAGATAATATGAGGCATTCTTGTAACATTCAAGACCATACTTTGAATACCGTGTTCAGTTTTGGGCATTTCACTACAAGAAATCCCATCCAAATAGTTTTGGAGTGAAGAAAGGTGTATATTTCACAATTTTATCCTAACTGAACTCTGGTATCTCAATGAAGATGTAAGACTGATGTGCAATGTAAGTTCTGAGACTGAAAATATTTCCATGTGCTTAGGTATCTATATAATTTGTGTGGTATAACTGTATTACTTACTCTCTACTTTGAAAGCACAGCCGTATGTTGTGCTGTTGTGAACAACAGTCCTTTTTTGTAGGGCTGTATAGTTAGACAAATTGCCCAGGAGCTGGAAAATCTATAGGTGTCCTTTACTCCAAGGGATTGACATATGTATCACCTGTTTTGAAAGTAAACATCCCAACAATCAAGCCAGAAATATATTGATGTCTCTTTTATCTGATGTGTATCTCAACAGACAGGTGCAGAAGATTTTCTATTTCAAGTGCAATTTCATTTCAGAGTGTTGTGGTGGCAGGTTTTGTATTGGAATATCTGTTTTATCTACACTTAGTAGTATCACAAAATAACATTCACATTTGAAGTTCTAGTGAGGAGGGACCCTGTTATTCTCAAATTAAAAGCCACAACTCCCAGAAATATTTTTGTTAAAATAAAGTCACTGTCAAACTAATACATGATTAATTCGTCCACAGACCAGTACAGGTTAGGTGTTGACCTGATGGAAAGCAGCTCCATGGGGTCCTGGTGCAGGGAATTCCCTTGTTTCAGAGAAATATCTCAGTTCCAAAATTCATTGTCAGCTGATTCCCACTTCAGAACAGGAATAGTTGTTGCATAATATCCTGAAGGTCCTGTCTATGGCCTCAGCTTTGGAGTTTAGGACAATCCATTCTTGGTTAGTAAATATAACTTCATAAATTTATGGAAGCACTTCAATTCAAATATTAGCCTCACTTACAATAGAAAATGTTCCAGAGAAGAACATTATCTGTCCCAGTGATAAATTATATTTATGATAAATTTAAACTTTTACTGTGAATTTTTATATTAGGGAATTCCTTATTTTGCATCCAAATTCATCTTTCACCTAGTTCTAATTCAACTTTAGTGTCAGGTTTGAATTCAATTCATTAACTAATTTCACATATTTGTTTTTTCTTCAGTTTGAGAATTTAAATCTTTTCAGGAAAAAGCACTGAACTTTATACCTGAAAAACCAAACTGTAATTCAAAACCAATTGAATATAATTTAAAAATATTTTACAGCTAATATTCCTTTTACTGTTGTGTCCCTTTCTTTCTTAAAAAAGATTGTGTTTAAAAGATCCTATTCTCAGAGCAATTACAGACTAGCCATGCTCAATTTTCTCAGCCAGCAGAAATTCATAAAGCTGAGTCCAGTCCCCTCAGACATTCTTTTATGATTTGAGTAATGGGGATTTGATTGTATTATTTATTTAAAGATGGTTTAGGAAGATATTTTACAACGTATCTAGAAGCTTGAATGCTGAAGATATTATTTTGAACATCCACTAAATTTATGGTTCTTATCTCTAGAATGAAAAGTATATACTATATTGAGAGAAAAACTACATCAGGAGCTCAGGAATTATCTGTTCTTTCTGAACTGACCCATTATGGGATAACTTAACAATTCCTGTTCACTCTTGCCCAGGTGATAGGTGGAAAAAAGGACATAGAATGAGCTAGAAATATATATAAGTTAAGCAAGGAGCAAAGTGGTAAACTGAAGATACTACAAAGCAGAGATGTCATAGGTAAAGATGATGCATTACTTTGGGGAAAACACAAATGTCTGGGAAACTAGTTTAGCTAATTTAACCGTTCACTAAAAAAAACGGTGACAAATCAAAGGATTTTTTTAACTTTTCATTCTGGTAAATACTTATATGAAAATACAGGGACAAAAAAAAAAAATACAATCCTTAGAAGCTTCTTAGAACTTCATAAGGAGCAAATGTTAGCCAATTCAAGAGTGATATTATATACGGTGTTCAGGTACAATAAACCATGAGGCAAGGGTGTAATCAGACTTTTATGTATGTTAGCAAGAGGCCACTTACTAGCTGAAATTAGCAATTCTATTTCAGAACTGCATTTAAAACCTTCAATCCCACTAGATAGTTTAATTTTAAGAGTTGCCATAAATAATTAGATACACATAGATTTCCTACTTAAAAGATATTTTTAAAAATTTTACCATTCTTTGTACCTTTGAGAACATGTCTGGTTCTGAAGGCAGAAATGAACAAAGAAAGGATTCTTTTAGGATTCTAATTTTTATAATATATGTTTAAAAAAGTATACATTTTGCATCCTATACCCAAATGTCTGTCTGTCTTTCTTCAACACATGCAACTCTGTTGTGTCCTTTGAAATAAAAATCCAGAACTGTAAGCAGCTACAAGGCACACTGGTGCATAGCAAATGAAGCTGAGCTAAAAGTTGTTGTGCACCAACACATTGCTATGATTTGATGTAGATACAAGTAAAGTCAAATGCAAATGGGTTTAAAATTCTTAAACCTCATAAAATCTCTTTTGAAGTTCATAAAATCTTAATAAGCATTTTTTCATTTTGAGAATGCGGTGTTTTCCCTATGCTTGTCTATTCTGAACGCACCTTTGTGCTTCCAGTTTTTGCTATACTTGTAAGCCCTGTAAAATTTACCTTAATAATCTTGATAGTCCATCTGAAAATTGCATGAGTTTTAGGGGTTTTTTTAGGTTAGCTGTCATTTTATTAAAGCTAGGTTTTCTGAAATAGGAAATAGCTTTAAATTTGGAACAAAAGTCTTACTAAATAGGAAATATCTTGGGAACTTAGATCTAGAATCATAAAAAGACCATAGCTGGCAGATGCATCTAGGTGTGGTATTCAGGAGATCATCTAGCCCAACCTCCTGCTTGAAGTATGGCTAAATTCAAACCAAGACAGACTTCCCTTTGTCTTTTGGGCTGACCTTTAAATATCATGACAAATTCCACTGCATCACTGAGCAAGCTGTTCTATGCTTAATCATTCACAGTGTAGAGGGGTTTTTCCTTTTATCTAATCATAGTTTTCTTCTACAACTTGTGCCTGTTGCACCTTGTCTTGTGCACCTCAGAGAAACTGCATCTAAGAGCTGATTTTCTAGCTTGCAGTTCTCATTGTAATTTCCTCTGATTAGTATACAGACATAGATATTTACATATTCAGTGATTCCAGCCAGTCATCTCCAGCACTCTCCCAAGGAGCTGAATCACCTCTGAAGGCACATATTTCTCTGACTGTTGCTGAAATACAGAATAGTTTTAGATAAATCATGCTTTCTGGTAGCACAGCTTCAAAATAAACTGAATACTAATGGCTCACTGGGATGAGTTCTACAGATATTTCCACCTTTACATCTTTTTGTATCTTTATGCCATTTATACCTCAATTATCAACATTATATTACAATGATGAGTCCAACTGTTTGTTTTTTGTAGTTTGTGTATGGATCTTTTTATTATTGTTTTGTTTTGTTTTGCCTGTAATTGTTCTGATTCTATTCAAATGTGGTCAAGAAATAAGTATTGAGAAAGTCTTATCTTTTGTGTATGATGGGTCAATTTGATGATTAAAACTTCCAAAGGCTGGAGAATGAATTTCATCATAATGCATATAAAACCTTTAACAAGGCTAATCAATCAATAAATATTTTTTTGTCAGTTTTCTGATTTAGACTGTTAGAAGATAGCTACATTTTAATGGAGGGTTTTCATGGTTAAGAGGCATGGCAAGCTTTGGAATAGAACTGCTTCATTTTGGAGAGCCTAGAAATACTTGGTTTTGTTGTTGAAGAAGTACCCATCAAATTCTCATGTCTTCTGTTAGAAAACAGTAAGATTGTCACGGTTATTGTGCCACAGATTATCAGTGATGCACCGATGGCCAGTGAGTGCGTTTATGTGATGATAGATGACTACATTAACTTAAGCAGCGTAAGCAACTCTTATTAGAATGAGGAAAAAGTACTAGTTTATATGAATTTGATTTTCTTCTAAGTTAACAGTTTTATACAGCTCACAGACAGAGATGTCATACTGTGGATAAGTGTTTCTTTACAGAATCTGAATTCACGGTATGGTGAAAATATGTATATGTACTTAGATGGAAAGATTTTCTTTTCAATATGTGTAACACTGGTATGAATTTGTATTTAAAGAATACAAGAGGTATGTTTCATTATTTAATATCAGTTGACCTTTTAACATTTTAAAGGTTTTACATCCCTCTGCTAAGTTCACCTAAGAAAAGAGAAGGGGAATGTTTGTTTTAGATTAAAAGAGTAAAATATCTTTTGTCTTATTTCCCTTGTTGTCTTGTAGTTTCAATAGAAGACCCAAAATAAAACACTATAGGAAAGGAAAAATAGAACAGTTAAAGTTACAATTACTGATAGAGACTTTGTCATCTTTCTTCTATCTTAGTTATCTAGCATGGGGAAAACACAGCTTCAGTTTTCTATCATAGAAAACATGAGTCTTGCACATCCTCTTCTCTGATCTCACATTTTCCTCCTGACCCTGCAGTTCAATAACTGTTGCTCTTGTAGCCCCTTGGAACAAATGAAAGTGATTTCAAGAGAACCATCTGGAGAAAATTATTTTAACTTGCTAGTAAGTTTGATGTTACCTAAGCTGCAATGTTACAGAGTTCACTTCAAAAATTATTTTGCAGCTTGGAGTCTTTAAGAGACAGTCAAGTTAAAAAATCCCAGTGATGCAGCAGAATCCAGGGAACTTAGAAGTTATTATATTTCCAGATTCTACTGTCAGCATGATATTCTGCTCCAGAATCTTGCCTATGTTTTGCCTGCAGGCTTAGTAACTGGTAGAATGAGCAGGGAAAAAAATAAATTAAATATCCAATTTTGACTATGGGTGGGTACAAATACTTTCATATTTTCTTTTTCTATGTTCTTTTTTCCATCTTTGTTTAAAATGTAATTTATCTGAAAGAAGAGCTATGCAGCAAAGACATGAAGAAATTGAGAAATATTATTTTTTCTTATATAACTATGTGGGTAACATTTCATAGTTACCAAGCACATGTGACCAAAAGCATTCTGTGATTTCTTTGTAACACTACTGCTGTCTGAATAAATGAAACATTTCTGGACAAGTTTCTAAGTCATGGAATTAGTCCCTGAGTACATGACCTTGACCATGTCAAATATTTTATGCATTGTTGAAGTGTAAACCCCTAAGCACTGTAAATTGGAATATTTTTTCTTTACTGATAAAGTTTCAAAGTAATAAAATAAACAAAATGTTTAAATAAAAAACAGCTGAACTGAATACTGTGAAAGGCAATTCTTAGAATCTAAAATAACAAAACCTTTTGAAATGCACACACAAAAAATCAGCTTTTCATTTTCAGTTACTGCATTAATTTGTGCACTACACAAGTGCAAATAATGTTTATTTGCCTAGCTCTGTTTCTAAATTGTGGGGTTGGTTTCTTTTTGAGGGGGAGACTTTTTTTTAAATGTCTATAATA
The DNA here is from genome assembly GCA_027560015.1 of Chloroceryle amazona. Taxonomy (NCBI): domain Eukaryota; kingdom Metazoa; phylum Chordata; class Aves; order Coraciiformes; family Cerylidae; genus Chloroceryle; species Chloroceryle amazona. The sequence goes on from JANHFX010017156.1 coordinate 25,708, forward strand.
TGCCATTATCGGTGAGTGGTGTTTTAAATATAGATCATTTATCATTAGCAGTTAGGTCCACAATTAATTTCTTTAGTATGAGGTGAATAAAGGTAAAATTATTTATCTAGCACAAGCAATAAAAATTTGTGATTAAGAGATTGTTCAGGAATTCCAAAATACAGAGACACTACAACTGGGTTCTTAGGAGAGGTAATTGTTGCCTTCAAAATTAACAGTCACACCTTATTAATGTCTTTCTTATTTTGAAGAAAATAAGAAAATGTCAGAAATAGCTATATATAAGCTATATATACAACTGTGTAGTTTTGTCCTAAAGGTCAATAAGGACATTCTTTGAATACATTAACCAAATTAAATGCTGGTTATGAATAACTAGACCATGGTCTTATAACATGCATTGCTCAGTATTTACATGTCAAAGAAAGTCTTGACATTGAGGATGGGTAACGAACAAGAATTTCAATTTTTTTTTTCATCAAATATATTAGTTAATATTATTTTTTTTTAGGAAAGCAAACCTTAAAGTGAATTAAAAATCAAAGAGAAGTAGTGCAAAGAAGTGAAATCTGGAATGTTATATATGAGTGAACATAGAATACAATAGAAAAATTATGATTTATAAAACAAACTGAATTTCACAGCATTCTTTAGGAGATACTTTTAACAATGTATATATGACATTTTTTGTGATAGATTCAATTAATTGGCACACCTTTTTTTTCCTTTTTTTTTTTTTAATTTCTCATTAGCATTGAAACAAAGAAACGGCCTTTGCAGCTCTTGCAAAACCATTAGTCAAGCATGCATTACAGTGGTGAGACATAGAATAGTTTTTGAATTGTTAATATCTTATTAAATGTCAGTTTGATGAATTGTCTTTTGAAAGATGTGGCAATGTCATATTTAGACAGATGCAAGGTTGTAACGTATATCACGCACCATATTTGCATAATGTCCTTCTATCAAACAGTACTTTAAATTCAAGCATTAAAAACAGGGAGCATGAAAAGTTTGAGGTTTATACTCTCTATGAACATCTGAAATATTGTAATTACTATATCTAATTGTTAAACAATAAGGTTCCAATTATTCTTGACTCTGTGATACCTCTTATGTCTGACAAATTTCAGTTTTAATTACTAGCCAGTTCATTAATGTGTATATAGGATTTCTCCATGACAGGCAAAATTCATTCTCATTATTCTTTAACTAGGATGGTAACAAATGATGCTTCAGTGAAAAGGTTAGAGTAACATGAGGAGAAGGTGTTCATGTCCAGCTAATTGCATCAGGAAGACATCATATATTCAGTGTCCACAATGAAGGCAAAGAAGATTGTTGTTTTTTCTCAGATCCATGATTACTAGGAACGTGGAAATGTTCCAGTGTGTCTGAGCCTGCTCACTGGAAATCTGTCTAACACAGATATTTGCACTCTCATCAGAGTAGATTTCTAAATCCTGGCAGCAGTTTAAAGGAAAATATGGACAATAAAATGGTGGCATTCAACAGTAGATGGCAAATACATTATTTCAAAATATCCAGATATAAACTGTAGAGTATATCTAAATAGTGTGCATCAGTGAAGAATCTCTGCCACATCGCTCTTGATGAGAGAAAAAACAAATTATATTGATACAGGCAGAGGAAACACTGAATAACTAAAAGGACATTTACCTTTCTGCATAGCTTAGTATATAAATCATCAAGTTCCAGCTCCTTCCTTGACAATGTAGATTTCCCACAAAGAATCTGTCTGAAGGTCCTCCAGTTTTTTTCTTCTCTAGTGATTGTTGAAGATAGGATTTTGTTCGTTAAGTGAATTCTTCCACTAAGGCAGTTCATACAACATCAAGGATATGCGAGATGGTAATGGAGAGTACAAAAAGGGGCAAGAGAAAAAGGCATAAAAGAAACTTCATTTCAGCTTTCAGTAGGAAAGAACCCTTACATTTCCTATAGGAATTGCAAATAATGTTACAAATTTCAGTGGCTAAACTTCTGTTAAGACCTTACAGCAGTGCCCAAAAAATGTTTTAATAAAAATTGTGATAAAACTGTTTACATGCATAGTAGTCTAGGCCTCTTTATAATATCAGCAAAACACTACCACATTCTTGAGAATCTCAGATAAAGAGATGATATTTTAAATATAATTTTTATGCCACAGGTCCATCACTTTCTAAATGAAGTGTTAGTCTCTACATGCTCTCTATCTTATACAGTGTGAGTGGTTCATAGAAATAGTCTTTTTGGGGATTGTCACAAAATTGAAAAGAACAGTCTGGAAAATAATTAGAAATTTAGGTGAAAAGTTAGTTTACTAACTTTAGGAGTACTTTCCTTCTCCAAAAAAATAAACAAAGTTCTGAATGGATATGCTGCAGTCCTTTTTGCAAAAGTTTACTACATGTTATGTGTAAAAGTTAATACCTCCACTAATCTTTCCACACAGAGACAAAACCCAGAATGCAATTACTCATTGAAGTAAAGAGAAAGAGATGTACAGTAAGAGTGAAGTAAACTGCAGGATAGATTATTATAGCTTTTCTGGGCGCATCTACAAAATAAAAAAGAGGAAAAGATGATATCCCTCCAAGGCTTTACAAAAATATTCTTAAAGGAAACTGAACTTTGTCACTACATTTGAATACTATTTCTATTTAATAGAACATATAAAAAAATAGATGTAGTGTAAGTGTTCATATGGATGTAATACAGACTGTTAACATGAAATATTTGGATTTCGAATACTCAAAAAATACTCAAAGCATACACATCCTTCTACAGGCTGGTCTCAGGTAATGTTGTGTTTCTAAATATTTATATTGTTACTTTAAATCTGTTTTATTTCCTTTACTCATACAAATATAAATGAGAAATATAATTAAGAATATTAAGAATAACAGGCAAACCAACTATAGAGAATCAGAAAATTAATAAAGTGTATAATTCAAATTAAGATTTTGAGATAACAGTCAATTAATAATTTGAACACACATTTTTTTCTATCTTATTTTGATCACAAAAATTAAATAAGTAAATTAATAGTGCAATGGATATAATGAAATGAAGAAACAGATAATAGATTCTGTGGTTTGGAATATTGGTAGTTATTACAATATAATTTTTAGCAAATTATCCATTAGGTAGATGAAGGAAGTAAAGTACGTGAAAAAAATAGACACTAATATGAATGACATGTCTTCAGTACCACTACTTATACAATAAATAAAACAGTCTTTGAGAAAATATTTTATATGTGAAATATTTTCTTAAAGTTTCTTTTTTGTCTATCTGCCCTGTTATGAATTTCGATGAATTTCTAAGCCCTTAAGCCTGTAGCCTCCAGAGGGCTGTTACTGTACCTAATATCTGAAACGAAGCAATTCTTTCACAGAATCTTTTCTCCACAGTACTGTGGTATTGCTGAACAAATCTGCGTCACCTGCTTGCCTCAGCAATATAAATGTTAAATATGCTTTTGTATAAATCCTGTTGCTATTTCTATTTGCGGAAAGAATACACTTTTTCTCTGAAGTTAAAACTGAAATCAGTCTAAAAACCACAAATCCTTTTTCTACATTTAAAGATATAAAAGTGTCAGGTTTTTTTTCAGTCTTTCTTCCATGCCATTGTTCACTGCTTAAATACCAGTGACATAATGTGCTATAGTTCATGTTAATACTGACAACATAAGCATATGTGAATATATCTTCATTAACATATGCTAAACCCTGTCTCTAATATCAGAACTGTATTGAAATATTTAAATGGGCAAGAAAATGTTATTTAAATCACTCTATAACCACTTCTGTTCGGAGTATGTCTTCTGAAATCCTGTTTTACTGGTAAGTTAACCTGCAAAAGAAAAAGCAGGTTCTGAAGAAAAAATAATTTTAAACTGGGTCGTTGAACATTCATAAAATATGCACCTTATTCATATGGAAGATTTAGGTGTTTGGTTTGTTTTTTTTTTTAGGTGGCTTTTCTGTTATGGGTATGGTTGGACTCAGTAATCTAGGAGGTCCTTTCCAACCATGAATATTCTGTGATTCTGTGAAGAATCAGTCATATACTTCTTTTTTATTTCATCTGCTTTTAGCTTAAATATAAGAGCATCAATCAAAAGTTCATCCCTCAAGACAACTCCAGTGTTACTGTAACTATTCCATAAGCCAGAATTTTATGAATTTTTGGGTAACCCCTAAGATCCTTGATTTCATTGCATGTTGTGTTTGTGGATCAACGAGCAGAATTCATGGATATGCATCCTATGGAGGACTTCTGTTAATTAAGACAGCTTCTTTAAACTGTAAATATCTTGGACTCATTTCCTCCAAAATTCAGTCTCCTAAAGGTCTAAAGTGACACAAAAGCATATATATATATATGTATATTTCTCCTTTCACATTGTGATTCTGTATTTGAATATTTAATTTTTCATTAAATACAAAATGAAACCTCTAGCACTTAGGATTACAAATCTGAAATAAAAACCTTTCTGAGCTTCAACAAACTATCAGTATTTCACAGATACTGAAATGATCTGTAATAAAACCAAATTCAAAAATCCTGTCCTTTCATCTTACTGGTGCCCAGTTACGGTTCAGTAATAAAAATGTGATTTAAGCATTTACTATCTTATTGATGATCTAAGTATATTAGAAATTAACATATGATGATGCCTGCACCCTGCTGTGTGAAATTTCCATCATGAATTTCACCAACATACTTTAAAAGGATAAAATCAAAAGGCTAGGGAAAGCTTGAACAAATTAATATCACTGAGTATATCTGTGCAAAATGTGTTCCTTGTAGAACATTTTCTTTGTATTTTATCCAGGGACCACTTAATACAAAATTCATACCAAGTCCAGGGAGACAGGGTCTTGTTTTCAGTTTAAAATGCTCTTCATTGGCTCCAGGCATGTGAACCTCTTGTTTGCTCTTTAGCCTTGCCCACCTTGCATTTTTTTGTTGCATTGAGACATACTATTAGGTGTGAAACTGAGATATTGGAAAAGCACTAAATATTCCTTTCAATGTCCTTAACAAAAGGCAACAGAGAACCCTGTTAAGACATACTTCTTTGTAATGTACATAGCTGATTCAAGCAGAGTAACTCATATGACTGCAAAAAAAGACCCTATCCTGCTAAAGTGGCATAAATTTATTTTATTCACTGGCATAAAAGGACACCAGCTCATTGCTCTTTGTTCTGTGAAATACACTTTCTAAGTAAAGGACTGTCCACCTAAATCTCATTTTTGTCATATGCCGACATAGGCATTCTGATTTTGGTCTCTAAAGTTTATATATCCTTTATAGAAAGGCAGGTGGAATTGGTCTACTAAAAAAAGATAGCATTTCCATTTTGAGCCCTGGGCAACTCCTATGTAGGGCAATAAGAATTCCATTTAATAGTAGTGGAGTAAGGAAAGAATTACATACAACCTGCTACTTATGAGAGAGAGTTAATACTATGTGCCATGTTTTCGCAATCTTCTCCTTTAGTTAGGCTGCTGAATCTAAGGGTTTAGAGAATATACAACTTTCTGTGAAGTTTCAATTCATTATGCATGTTATTTAAATGGTCAAGAGAAAGGAGGAGAGGAGGGGAGGAGGAGAGGAGGAGAGGAGGAGAGGGGAGAGAGTTCCAGTTAGAAGGGACCTACAATGATCATCTTGTCCAACTGGCTGACCAATACAGGGTTGACTGAAAGTTAAAGCAAATTATTAAGGGCATTATCCAGTATCACATTATACTAAAATGTAGCAAAGGAAGTTATGGTTATAGTACTAAACACAGTTTCAAGACAGATGTAAAAAGAAAAAAAGTAAAAGTAATAGAAGACCTTAGTGAGCCCCCGTCTTCCATAATAGAAATGGAAAAAAACATATCCTCAGCTTGCTTAGAGAGCCATGTCACAATGTATAACCCAGTGACTTAGGTTACAGGAAGTTCTACATATTATCCTACCCAATATTGGATGCAGCACTGAACAAAGCTCTGTGTCGTGTTTTTCATGTGATGATAATCTTATTAGTTGTTCAGTACCTAAAATGGTGTCAAGCAATAACTGCAACAATGAATAAAAAAATTATATTTCAACATTTGCTGTCCATTTTGGTATTAAGGTTCTTTAAAATATAACAAGTTCAAGTGATATCATTGCTTGATCTAGAGGCTGCTAAGTAAGAATTTTCCCGATTACCTACATCAGTATTAGCTATGAAGAAAACTGAAAGACATTGTTTGGGTTGCATAAAATTCAGAAACAAGCCCCTGGCATTTTAAGAATGGTGAATATTTATTATGATTATCATCTAGAAGGCAGACAGGATTAGGATTAGGATTAAAGAACTTCCATTTCTGTATCAAGTACACTGCTGAACAAATTTTAAATTCACTGTATTTGTTACACTATAGTAAGTACATTGATGCCTTTCTATAACTTTAGTCTTTTCATCAGCTAGCTATGTGAAACTGTAGGAACAAAGTACATGAAGGTAGATTATAAAACAATGAATCAAACTGTAAAATGAAATACAAAATAGCATCTGCCTTTACAGGAAACACTCTTCATGCTTCTTGGAGGGTGTATTAGTCAGGGATGTTGTAGCACAACTAAGAAAACGTAAGAGAGCAGACTCTTAGAGAAATAACTGTTACAGGATGGGTTTCTGAGCTTTATTAGAATATCATTAAGATCTATGCACTTCTATTAATGGTAATTCAATTTTGTTTTGTTAGAAATAATTCTTAATTACAATGCTTACGTGGTACTTGTATAGCACTTAGGAAGACCCTACTTAAAAAGAACTATCATGGACCTATTCTGTGATAAGAGAAAGAGAATGCAAAAAGGAACAAAAATCTGTCATAAATTGGCTGCATACAGAATAAATAGATAGAATCCTTTATTCTTACTGTTTGAACTGAAAGCGACAAAATGCGATTCCATCCGCTTACAGATGATGATTGGCACTATGTCAATAAAATTGCCCAGATACCAATATAAATCCCTAAAGAAAGAATCATTATTCAATGAAAATGTACAATTTAACTTTTTTAAACTCATCAGAAGTGTCTGTGCTTTCCTACCTTGTTTTATATATATGAGCCATAAAAAAAATAAATAATAGTATCATGTTTAAGAATATACTAAAATTATTTTAATGAATGCATATTTTTTCTGATACATTACTATGCAGTGGAAATTCAGGGAAAGAGAATACTAGTGTCTCCCCCACGCCCCATTCCCTCGGCCCCATCTTTTTTCTGGATGCATATACAGTAAAATCATACAAAACACATGTTTTGCATGGGGAGATGAGTTGCCTGGCAACAACATCAGTGTCAGCTTCTCTTCAGTATGTAGTTGTGTCCATGTCTAGAATGCTATTTATCTTCATTAGACCTAAGTAATTTAGGTTGTCAAGTCTCTGGTGACCACTAGGTATCTGATAATTATATATTTCATGCTTGACCAGATGCACTTAAAAACAAAATAAAAGTAGCATAAACTCTCTATCCTATATTTCCAGATTATGGCATCATTAACACTGGGATGTTGCCTTCATCTTCTTTGGTCCCTATTCTGATTGGTATCCATTAAGTAAACCGTGGCAATGGAAAGTGAAGACTAAGTCTTAATTATCAACTTGCTTTTTAACAGTGGTATTATTCTAACTATGATTGCCTTAGCATAACTGTGTCCCTTACATTTCAGTTAAAAAATCTCAAGTTAATTTTTTCCAGCGTATCACCCAATAAGCCTGACAGCTGTCAGCAAAAGATGCACTGAATCACTACGTACGCAATTTCACTTCATTTGAAAGAAACAGCTAAACAAGAAACAAAAATTCTCAAATCCAAACAACAAAAAACGCTTTCCAATAGTCTATGTATGTCTATATAGAGATATATGTATATAAACATGTACCTCTCTAAACATATATGTATGCACATATGTATCTGCATATGTGTATAAACCCCCCAGACATTTCTGCCCCAGAACTGTGCTGAAGTTACAATTGCAGCAGAAACTGCAGAAATTACCAACTATGTCACAGTTATGATTTGTTTTTAAGACATCAATTATTTATTCCTCTTCAGAAGAAAAAATATATGCTGTTCATCATAAGGTTTCTCAGGTGACAGAGAGAATAACATGTCACATTCATAAGATTTCCAGATCCTTACATAAATGTTTACATTTTAAGGTGTTTCTTATGGTGTCATTAATTGTAAGCTAATTGAGTCATTAGCTTATAAAAGCTTAACATTACACATTTTTAAGAGACAGTGTTTCTAACTACAAATTTCACCAAAGTGGCTTAGAGCCACTTCACTGGGAAGGGAAAAACAGTTTATTCTTATTTCACTAGACACTTTTACCCATGTTGAATATGCTTCTGACGAAAGAGAGACTTTGTATAAAAATATTAAAGCTACCTATTAAATGCTGCCGACATGTATGTGGAAATGAGGTTTTTTTCTTAACCTTATCCAATGTGTAACATGGTACATTTGATAATTATTTAAGAATGTTATATTTAAGCAGATGAGAATTCAATAGATAACAATAATTGGTTTGAAAGGGGGATAACAATTACAATGAACTAAGTCTAGCATTTCAGAAATAAGAAGAAAATATGGAAGAAGACTCCGAGACAGTTTAGGATGCTAAATATACATATTCCAGCTCCATATTAAGACATGTTAATGTAAGTGTCTATACGTGATGTGAAATAATGGAGCTCAACACCCTTAAGGTAGTGATGAAAGCAAGTAGCAAGATTTTGACTTATTCAGGGAACCAGTATGTGGGATCTCAAGGCAGGCAGCTCTGAATGGCAAAGGAGAGCAGGAAAGCTATTGGGTCTTTAAGGACAGCATGTTTCAAGTGCAAGAAAAGTCTATGCTGAAACTCAGGAATACAAGGAGATAGATCAGGAAACTGACTTGGCTCAGAAGGGAGTTCGTATCAGAGGTTGAGTTGGATCCTAATGCTGTGATCCTCTGTAAGATAGATGTCTAAACCTCCATGATACTCAGTGGAAATACATAGCTCATTTTATTTATTTAAAACTAGACATCCACAACCCTTCGAATTGCCCTAATTTATTTAGTATATCTGTACAGGACTAGAAGAACTTTATAGGAGACCCATGCTTTTCTGGAGTGGAAGCTTGTGGCTAGGCAGGATACAACTGGGCATTTTGAATGGTACAGTCTATTTGTGGGCAAGGGAATTGAATACCTATTCAGTGCAGTAAATAGAGACAGAAGACTAGCTTAGTTTACCTTGAAACACATGCTAAGGATGGGATTCTATATTCAAGCACAGTTGTTTAAAATTCTTTGAAATGTCCTGGTATTACATTTGGTGCCCAATAGCTAATCTTACCAGCCCTTTCTCAAATGTATCAAATAACCTTACTTTAAAACATTCACTAAATGCCTGTGTTTAGTCAATTGACTTATAGCTTCTCAGGAGAATCATTGCATTGGTTCTACTGACTGGATGTGTTAACTATAAGAAGAACTTAAACACTTCTCATATATAGCATTCTACATGTAAATATCTTACTTTGAACTGAATCATTTAATTCAATCCAAGCATGCCTAGATATTTTAATAACAAAGAGAATTCTGACTTTGGAAAGGAAACATTACACTTATAATATGTGTAGTAATATAGAATTGTCTGCAGTAATGAAGTAATGGAAAAGCTAAATTTATCCTTAAAATTGTGGACTTTATATAAAAGGTAGATAGCGATATATTCATATTACACAAAAAGCAATTTCATGAGAAGTCAGGGAAAGACTGTTGACATCTAATTAATGATAATAAACATTACTGGTGATATAAATTTACTGTAATTGGTGATGTAGATTTACTGTAAAACAGTCAATTATAAAATTACTTGTAATTTCATGGTAAATATCAAGAAAGTAATTCTAGTTGATGCTGCAAAAAGAAGAGGCCATGACTAGGATCTAGTCTGGAAGCATACACCTGATTGCAGGAAGCTGATAAGAAAGTTATTTAAACCCTAGGTTACAATATGATCAAATATTTTGAGAGTTAAACTAGATGTAACTTAAAGATATAAGATTTTATAAAAAGTATAAATAACTGATGGATCAGCTAACCAATTCTTAAACACTTGTAAATTTTACAGCAAAGTATCCATAATTTTCCACAACAATACACTCTCATTCAGATTAGGATTAAATAAATGAAGCCCATGGGACTGCGATTTAGATATGTAAGGATGTTCATAACATCCCTTCTGTATTTATCATTCATAAATCAATAAATCTTCACTTTTGGGGAACTGGCTGCAAATTAGTTAACAAACCCATAATTTTATATTTCCTGGAGACTAGAAAAAAATAATATGCTTATGTTACTCTTTTCCACCTGCTTCCTTGGTTTTCTCAATTTTATTTATTTGTGTAAGATATTTCCCTTAAACAGTTAACCAGCTGTGTTCTAGATAACATTTCAAAAGCATGGTCCTATTTCTTACAAGAAGGACCAGGAAGTTTACAGCATTCATAGCTTTGTTATGTCTGTACGAGTGGTCAAAGGTGCTAAATTCATCAGCCAGGATCAGTGTTCTGTTTTCTAGAAGTGTGATTCACATCACCAAACTCATACTATTCTTTAGTTTTATTTGTAAAAAGCTACTAACATTGTATTTACACAAGGTTTTCAGAATCAATAAGGAACTTTTTTTTATATATATTTTTATTTTCTTGTAATTTTACCAACTACTTTATATAACAACATGAAGTTGTTTTGCCTGGATTTTTAACCAAGTCACACAAGAAAACGTACGAACTTTACTTTTTGTATTGCTTTCTACTAAAGGTAGATGGATAGGTAGTTAAATAGGTAGGTAGGTGGATAGATAGATAGATAGATAGATAGATCGATTGATCTATCGATCTTTCAGTATAGCAGCTCCCATGAGACTTCTAGCTTTTCAGTTATCCAGGTCAGGCTTCAGACATCTAATATTCCTGCATTTGGCAAAATTCACACATAGACTATTCCTGGATTGAGCATATACATTACAGTATCTTCCACTTTTTAAGGTAATCATATCATGCTTTCATTCCTTTCCATGAGATGATAAATATCATGCAGAGATTCCTTATAGCAGACTAAATCTGTGATTACAGGTAATAGCTCCATGACTTCTGTTCACGTACCTTGAAGTTTTCCTGTCCTTGCATTAAGGATTATATATGATGGTACTCTGTGTCAGCTCTCAAACTTTAGTGTCATCCATCCTCAGTTACACTTTGTGTCCCCAAAAATATTTCACTGTTCTTACTGCAATGTAAGAGGTATGTAAGCAGCACTGTTACAAAAGTTTTAAAGATTTTTTGCACTCAGATTTCAATTTAACTTCTACTGTTTTGAAATAGCACCTTATCATATCTTGCTTTCTGAGATGGTATCTTACTAATAAAAATCTATCATACAATTCTGTCTAGAAGCATTGCACTGTATATTTTGGTACATCATAATCCTCCAAGAAGTCCCATTATGCCATGTTTAAAATAATATTAGCAGCTTTTTCTCATCTTTCTGATTTTTTGTTATGCATCAAAGTTCTGGTTTTGTTCATTTCTTACCACATTATATTGGTTGTCTAGAAGTAGTCTGGCAAAACTGAACTGTTAATGTGACCTTGCTTTCCTAACTTAACAAATGCACACCTGTCCAAATATATTTGAACATTTCCCATTTGAAGTCTTTTTGTTTGTTTGTTTGTTCAATAACAATAGTAATAATAAAAAAATAATACCCTTACAGTGTTAGAGTACCACATAGATTTTCTTGAATCATTTCTCCTGAGACTAGGTAATGCTGCTCTCACAGTGATCATTTACACATTTATTCTGCCAGTTGTATAGGAGGATAAAAGTCTTGATGTAAGTGATCACATATTTTTGGTCTTCAGTTTTACGCTAATAATGTTAATTTTCTTACTGAATCTTTAAAAGAAGTAAGCCTTCAGAAAATCAGATTAACTCAGCTTTCCATGAGTAAAATGGAAGATAATCATGACTTTATTTCTTTTTTAGAAGGCCGTGATTAAAACACAGAGGTAGACACCTGTTTCCAAGGTACTGATGCATGTAAAATATCCCCACCCTGTTACATGTGTTGTCCTTAGTGCAACTGCTATTAGTAAAACAGCTGTTTTCAGCCCCAGCTCAGCATGAGTTAGGAGAAAGTGGGAACCAATACTTGTAGTGGTTGACTCACCTTTTCTGTCAAAAATTCACAGCAGTAAGATTCAAGTTGCCTTATATGGCTTTGCTTTCATAGTTTTATCTGGTCCAAGGATTTATAGCACTATTGAATTAAAGCAGCTATAAATTACTTTCAGAATTAAAACATCTTAATTTAAAATCCATATTTTACTCAGTAATTTCTCTTCTTTAGAATTTTTATCAAATAATATGGTTCTTTAAAACTGCCACACTTACTTTTATAATCTAGAGATATAATGTATTACATTTTACTCTTATTTTAGTAAAAAATACATATACATCTATGTATCAGGCAACATATAAATGTGATTGCACATAATCTTGCTCATGCATGTGTTAAATAGAGGTAACTGTTTCTATCACAACTACTAAGCATCTAAAGCTCTGACTCCATTTATACATTGAATTACCATTGTAATTCTTTGCAAATATATTGCAGAACGATTAAAGCCTAGTTGAAAAGCATAAATACAGAAACCTAGCATGACTGACATCACTTGTCTTGGGTATGGAAGAACTCTATTTACAATTATAGTTCCTTTCAAGGTGAAAAAATTACTTTCTTTATAGTTTTATACCTTCTTTATTAAATACTTTATTTACTTTTATTCTTTACTTCTTACTTTACTTTATACTTTGTAATTATATTACTTTCTTTTCAGTTTTATAGTTGCCATGCTCTGAATAAAGCTAAAAGCCCACTGTACTTTTCAAATGCTAAAAGTTCAGTTACACATAGAAATATTGCTTCTATGTTTGCATCACAGCATAATTTTTTAGCATTTTGCAGTAAATACAAAGGTATCCTTCACAGTCAGACCTGTTGAAAGGTTAGTCACTTGGACGAAAGGAAAGTAGGATTTTGTTTCAGATCTCTTTAAGACAGAGACAGCCAGGACTGCTGATAAATGATGGAAAATTGCTTTGTGAGCACTTGCTTATCTTAGGTAAGCAAATGATAGCTTTTTTTAACAATGTCGGAATTGTGGAAGGATAAACTAAATGGATTTTTAGTGTGTCTCTCATGCCACAGTTTAGGGTCAGGGCGGCCCCTTAGACCTAACAGATGCTCTCTGTTAACCCCCTCCCTCCCCAAAGGGGAAGAGAAAAGGAATAAGGGAGAGAGACTTAGTGATTAGAAAAGGGAACTAGAACAGCTTTAATGATAATAATAATAATAATAAATAGAATATGTACAGATATATACGAAATTTTGGTTCTAGTAACTTTGTACTGTCATGAATAATAGGAGACCATCGCTTGACATTAAAATCAGTAGTCTTTAGAAGTTCCTTGATATTGACACATTTCTTCTGTGAAAAAGTCAAGAACAGTCTTTAACAAATGCAGAGTTTTTATAGTATAAAAATCGTTATCCTGAATCTGAGGTTTTCATTGCTATGACTTCTGGATGACTTAGAAACATATTGAAGATACAAATGGATCAATACAAAGAGAGATATACAGTATTCAATTGGAAATTGGATTATAGAAGGTTAGAGAGATAATTTATACTATTTATATTAATCAGTGTGCAACATTTTAAACAACATACTTTACATAAGAAAACTTCAGTAGTTAATGTAATAGCTGGCATAATTTTAAAGGGAAATAGGTAATATTAACAAAATTACAGTTTTTTTATCTTTATGTCTTCAAAATTTTGCAGAATCTTAGGCAATGTTTGCAAATCAAGGAGTTTACATTGTTATTGACTGTAAGACTGATGAATATACTATATTCATTGACTCAACATGTTTCTTTTGTAATACTACTAAATTGTATATATCAATTAATGTTTGTGCCCATTAAGATTAGAATTAGAATATGGGATAAAATAGCATACATGACCAAAATATTCCCTTATTAGAGTTATTTTCTCTACACCTCCACCTTAAAAAACGGTAAATTTTTTTATAACTCCAGTTCTGTGGGAACACTTATATTCATACTTCCCACTGTGAATATGACATCTAAACCATGAAACACTAAGTGCAATTTCCATGACTGAATGGAGACATCTGGCAAGATTTTAAATGCCTTGCCTGTTCTGATCTCCATCAGTTACTACAGAAGAACAAAAATCTTCCATGGATGTCATATGTCCCAACCTAACATTAATATCTTTGATAATTTAAGGTCCTTAAAACAGTACCTATAATAATACTTATGCAACTCCGTCAAAATATTCTTAAATAAATGTCTTATAGCCTTTACGTATTTCTACAAAAGTAATGTAAAGGGGAGAAACACCATTCATGACATTTTTCATCTAAGTAATTAAAAAAAAATAATCTAAAACTACATTTAGTTGCAGAATTTAGGATTATTTCTAACAGTTCACGTGAGCTTAGTGAACATGCACTGACTACAATTCTTACTCTTCAGTGAGTATGCTGTACCCATGACATCCTACTTTTTACACTTCAGTTGCCATAGAGAGATAATTTGGATACACTCCCCACATTAACGGCAGTCTAATGGGCTGTATAGGACAAGGATTGTAGGAAACAACAGAAAGGATCAGGGTGCATAATTATTTTTTTCCTTCTCCTATACCTAGGAATGAGGTAATGTGGCTGTTCCATTGAGCTGTCATTCTTGTAAATGATACTTAAACACAAAAAAAAACCCAAAACAAAACACAGAAAGCCCTGGACTTTCTTTAAGCAAAGGCATGAAATTGGGGCATGTCAACAACAAAAAAAAATCGTATAGTAATTTTAGATATGAATTTCAAAATCCCTTACTGAGGGACATTTTTACAATTACTAATAGAAATTGACATTCTATCTAGCTTTGCAGTTACCTCCTTATATAAATGTCTCAGTGATTTTGCTTTTCTTTTGCTACTGTTCATTTTGTTGCTTTTATATTGTTATAAAATAATGAAATTTTATTTTTTGTTCTTTCAAACGGAGTAATTAAAAGCATTGTTTCAAGACTGATTTGTGAAATCAACACGGGGAATACTTTCCCTGTAAAATGGGGTTGGGGAACAGTGTAAAAGGCAGTATCAAAAAAAAATGAAATAATCAAATCTGCTGGAATATAACCAAAGCAAGATATATTTTCTGCAAAGTGTGTTTTCTTGCATAAGCTCATGGACTTAATATGATATTCTCTAAAGATCTTTTCTGTTGGAAAGAAAAAAACAGAAGTGTTGGATGAAGAAAGGGGATTCAAAGTCCATGTGAGATAAGGTAAAGAAGAGGTTCATTAAGTGAGCATATGGTTGGCACATGTAAAGGGGAAAAAGCACAAAGGAACTGTAGACAGAAATTGGCTTGTTTAAAACCTTTCTGGTGAGAACAAAGGTCTTCAACAGGAAATTGTTAATCCTGACCCTTTGGCACCCAGTAGGTGTTATCTAGTTAATGGGATGCAGGAAAGTTCTTTTAGAAATAGAGAAAAATGGTGCTGCTTTGTTTTTAGAGAAGTTAGCCAATGATCAATGTCAGTGTTTGCATTACAGATAGAAACATGACAAGGCTCTATGACTGTATGCTATTAGAAGAGAGAAAGCAATAATAAAATGTGAAGAGGCTACAAAGGAGAACCAATAACAGGGGAAAAAAAATAAAAGCTACCTAGTTATTCAGAAGAGAGACAGTTACAATTGGCTCTTCAGCTGCAAGAAAAAAATTGGCTCCCTGTTGAGTATCACTGTCAGCAGTGGAAGTCAAAGTAGCAGATGAGTAATCTGAAATTCAGTAAATAAGGCTGTAAAATCATGTGAAAGGTGAAAGCATCTGCTTCATCAAGGTCATCCAATAACAAAAGTCATTTTCAAAGCGAAAGGGAATTGTAGGGAAATAGGGCAGTGTCAGCAATTGGAGTTGGTGAGGGTCTTGACTAACAGCCACAGGGGAGAGAACAATGTGTGTCCCAAAAACCAGCTGCTTTGAGGGGCTAGCATTACTGGGACAAGGAAGGGGCTCAGCGTTGGTGACAGAAGTGGGGCTGCTGACCACAACACATGTGCCTCGTGCCAGATAATGGTGGGGACAAGTATATTGCCTTGTTTAAACCTCTGTGTGTGCATGGTGTCTAGCAAACTTCAATCAGAACTACCTGGTGAGTAGTAGTTTGAAGGTCTGGGCAAAGGTATTTGGTGAGTGAGTGGAGTGTCTATGTGAGTATTTGAGGAGACCATAAATGAGAGGTGCCAGTGAAATGAGTCTGTGTATGCATGGTTGTTGCCCCTCTATGTGTGGGCAACTGTGACACCTGGTCTGGGAAACGGTGACGCAGCTACTTTATGGCCGCACGGGTCATTAACACACAGACACCAATGTGGTGGACGGCAAATGGCGTTTATTGGTGGGTAACACCGCG
>JANHFX010017157.1:12358-33985 GCA_027560015.1 Chloroceryle amazona
AGATGCTGATTTTGGGGACGAGCAGTGTGCGTGCGTGTTCTTCCTCGCTGCCTTGCGCAACTCCAAATCCCCCTTCTAGTTACTGCCGGGGCGGGGGTGGGCGGGGAGAGCATGTGGTTTTGGAGATGCGAAGCAGAGCATCCAGCATGTGGTTCCAGGGATGCAAAGTACGGTGATGCTCTGATGCCTGGGATGCAGGACTTCACCGAGGGTTTTCTGCAGCAGTCCTCCGGCTGCAGGGATGTGCATCTCTGCTCGAGCACACGCGTGTGAGCACAACAGCAGCTGCCGGCATGATGCGTTGTGAGGACCTGCTGGAAGGTGCGTGGGCTGGGTGCCACGTGCTGCTGTGCAAGCAGCGGGACAGAGGCCCTTTGACTGGCAGCAAAGACACTGGGCCTGGGGTTGCTTCAGTTCCTGTTCAAGAAAATGCTCCCAGTTGGCTCTGGGATGCTGTGGAAGGTTTCAGTAAGCGTTTCTTTCCATTCCTCAGAAAACCATTCGTGTTAACAGAGAGCCTGGTCCAGACAGGAGGGCTTAGAGCTTTGTGTGGAGCCCTTTTGAGCTGTCCTCCCCACCCCTGAAGTTAAATCTGAGCCTCTAGTCAACTCTGAGCCTCACACCCCTGCTCGTTGCTAATACTGCCAGACCAGCACAGTCCCTGACTGTACTCTCGGGCACTCCCATCTGCCTCAGGAATGGGCTTGGGAGCTCTGCAGGCTGTGTGGGAAGGCAGCAGCCGCCAAAGCCTGGGGCTGTGGGGTTGCAGACAAATGAGCCTGTATTCTTGAGTGTAGTAGGTTCCCCAGGGCTAGGGGCTGCAGGAGGAATTCATGCAGATGTTGGCCACAGCTGGATACACTTCCCGGCTGCTCCGAAGCAGGAAGCAGCCTGACGGCCTCTTAGTTGCCTCTTGAGAGCTGACACAATTGAGTGACTTCTGTGAATGCCGACATGGGAAATCCCACTCCCCTCCTGCACTGCATCCCAGCTTGGAGGCATTGTTTGCGTTCACCAGCCCCTCTGAGCTGCCTCGGACTCCCTCGAGTCTGACAAAGCTCTCTCAGGATGCTTTTCTCTTGGCTTCACTGGTTGTCCCGAGTGCGGATCATGAGCCATTGATACAGTGTCAGTGCAGTGCAGATGCCACTGGCGCACTCCTGCTGTTGCCTTTTGCACCTGGATAAGACAGGTAGGTTTGCTCTTGGCTTACTGAGAAGGTCTTCTCAAAGCAGGGGTGCTTTCCTATGGCACTGAAGGGCTGTAATATGACCCCAGAAGGTAGTTTGCAAAGTGGCTTTTCCCCTGCAGCTGTCAGAGGTGAGAGATGAGGGCCTATGCTATGCCATGCCATGTACTTGGAGTGAAGAGGAAGAAGAAATTCACTCCAGACTCAACCAGCAAATGCAGCACCAGCACGAAGGGCAGTGTAGCACCTCCACCCTGCAGTTGTCCCTCTTCTCCCTTCCTCCCCAAGCTGTGTAGTTAACTACTGGCATAATTTTCCTATCGTGGCATCCCTGCCCTCATTATCTTGGGCTGGGAGGTGTTAATGAGCCTCTTCCTTTCTGAAGGAGCCATGGGCTTTGTTCTTGCCCTGGGCTGACCTGTCTCCCTCCTTGTTGTGGTCTGGGGGAAAGCCAGGGCAGAGAGGACAAGGCACCTGTTCACCCACTCCCACGCTGAACCTTCCTCATTCTTCCTGGCTACACTCCCAGCTCCACTGCCAGAGGCAGGATAGGGAACCAGCCCATCGGGCCTGAGGGAGCCCAGGAGCACCTGCCTGCTGTGTCCAGATGGGAAGGCACTGTTGGCTTTGGGAAGCCAACAAGCAGCCTCTGTTGCTTTCTCTAGGACAGATAGACATCTCAGTTGTTCTCATCCAGTGTAATATCCAGGTCCTTAGCAAGTGTTAAGGAAGCTGCAACACCTGCTCTTATCACCAGAGTGCTCTTTGCTTGCCGTCAATGTCAGCACTGTGCCGACCCCACTGTGCAAACTCCGTTCACCTTCCTGACCCTACCCACCCACTCCCCGGCACCCAGCTCTGCCCTGTGACTGGTGCTGTTGGTGCTGCTGGACTGTAAGCTCTCAGGGTCACATCTCCCTACTAACTCATACTCGGCTGCCAGCAAGCTCAGGCACAAAGCACTGTGCAGAGTGAGCTACAGGCATTTAGAGATGGGAAGGAGTCACAGTTTTCACAGCCACACAGCAATTAGGATTTGATTAAGTAATGTGATGAAGACCTTAGTTTTTCTAGGTTAACAGTGTGCAAGATGTGAGGTGGGGAAACAAGTGTGCAGAGTAGCAGGAGATCCTGGATGGGTTTGGTTATATCAGGATGTGTAGTCTGGAGAGACCCCACTGCCCCATCTGATTTAGTGCAGTACTGCAACCCATCTCCCACTGCAGACCTCAGACCTGGTTGGGGGATTGACTGTGCATGGGCTCTGGGGTCCCCATGTATAGGGGGGTACCTATAGGAATAGGTACAAGCGTTATTGCTCCTATGGGACAAGGGAAGCTGTTGTGTAGGGATAGTGTTAACCTTTTGTAACTTCAGTGCTAACACTGGTGGTGTGAAGAACACCGCTGTTGTGACATTTTGGTCCTTCTGTGGCTTGGAGCAGGCTTTTGCCTCATCTTACAGATCCTTGAGAAGAGGGAGGCTCAAAGCACTGGGTATGAAGGGCTGTCATGCACAATCATTAACACAAAAAGGTGAGCCAGCATTCTGGTTAAGTCATGAGTGAGCACAGTCAGGCTTTATCTTCAGATGACCAGCTTATTTTGAGGCCAAAGGGGAGCAGAGACCTATTGCCTGCTTGCTGGCAGAAGAAGCCAGCAGGAAATCAGGCAGATTTCCGCAGAGCCTTCTTGTCTTCTTCCCACCACACCACTGCCAGTGGGGTTTGCTTTAGTTCATTTCCTTTAGGACTTGTCTGATGGGAAAGCACCTCGCTGTGAAATTTCCAGCTGGAAATACATAGAGTGAATGGACTGATAAGCCACAAAGGGAGGAGGGAGGCAGGGGCTGGAGGTGGCAAGGAGCAAGGCTAAAAGGGTTGGGAGCAGCAGTGGGATTGGAGGAGCATGCAGTCAGCCTCCCACACAGCAAGCAGCCCATTTCAGCCACGTACCAAGGCTAAGTCACAGCAGCAGGACTTGGTTTTCTCCCAAACATCTGCCATCAGCCTTACTGTGCTGAGGGCAAGCCATCAACCTGAATACCAGCATTCTCCTTCAAGGCTACTGTGGAGAGGGGCGTCCCACCTGGGCCACCTTGCTTGGCTTCTCCTGGTGCTGCCCATGCTGTGACTGTTGAGTGTGGTCCTCACCCCTACCTGGTTCATCATGCCTAGGACAGCCACCCACCAATGCCATACAGGGACAAGGAGACAACCTACAGCTGTGGCCAAGGGCCAGCTCACCTAGAGGAGCTCAAAGATGGTGAGGACTTTGGGTGGACAGCCCCATTTGAAGTTTGCTCATGGGAAACCCTTGTGAGAGGAACTCCCTCCTTTTAGGCTTGGGGATTATACCTGGAGAACAGCTTGGGAAGGTGGGAGGAACTGGTAGCATGGCTCCCTTCTTGGTCCTGGGCAGGGGCTCGGGGTTGAAGGAGCTTCCTGGCCTGCCTGTGACAAGCCTTGTCTTTTCCTGGCCTCAGGACCACACTGGAGACCTTTGCCCCCTCAGGGAGCCCAGTGCCACAGGATGCATGCAGGGAGCACAGTACTGTCAGCCCATCAAGCTTTGTAGGTGTTGGGCTGTGGCTGAGGCTGGCTGAGTTGGGTAGGTCTCCATGCCATCCTGGTGAGATCAGGAGTGTTATCCATTAACCACAGGAGGAGGCAGACAAATGGCAACACAACCAAGCTATTAAGAAGTGATCCACCCTCCCCTGCAGCTTCTCCTTCCCGTCTTCACACTCACTCCTCTTGGCAGTACAAGGCTGGTGTGACCATGTGGTGAACCAGATCACAGCATTGATCTGCCAGTGTGTTCCCGGACAGGGCAGTTTCCCCAGAGGCAGCAGGAGGGGGTTGCTCAGGCAATGGGGAGCCAGTACTGTGCTTCAGAGGGCATCAAGGGAGCTCCTATGGGGCCCCATACTCCCCCTGCCTGGGCTCTGCAGCTGGGCTTGCTCCAAAAGAGGAGCCTCTGACCAGAAAAAAACCCAACAGCAGTAAATAGCATGGCTGTCAATAAACAAACACAAGTCGTCCACCACTAGCTGTCCTTCCCTTCCTTCCCTCAGGGCTGCAAGAGAGACATGGTGTGCCAGAAAGAGATTGCTTCAGCAGGGCTCAGCCCCTGGGCTCCCTGTCGCCCAGCATCACCGTGGAAGTGCACCAGCGTCCCAGTTTGTTCAGGCACCCAGGCAAGCTCCAGCAGGACACCTTGCCAGATGACCAGCCCACTCTGACAGAGGTTCTGGTACCCTTGGGTGTCCCAGAAGAGAGTCCCAGGGCTGCCCTCATCTCTGCTCCCCAAATTAACATGGGTAAGGCTGTCAGAGCCTGCAAGCCAAAACCAGTGTCTGCAAAGCACCATTTCCACGTGAGCAGATCACTCAGTGGCTCTCACGCAGGGTTCTCCATGCTTCCCTGAGGCATCCCTGAGGATGCTCACAGTTCCAGGCAGTCTGGAGCCTTGTGGCTGTGGCACACTGAGTGATGTCTGGTTGCTTGGATGTGGCAGCGCCTGCGTATTGGGATTTGGAGAGGATGTGACTTGCCCTTTCGTGAACTTGTGGCTGGGCTTATTATTGTCGGTTGTGTGGGAGACTGTTTTGCCAGAGTTTGGCCAGACACAGGGGTGAGCTCCCCACCCCAGGCTGGCTCTTCCTGACTGATCCTACTTGCATAAAGGTTTTCTTATTTGCCATGGGTTAGCTGAGCCCAATGCCAAGAGCAGGAAGTCTGGGCTTTAACTTATTCCCTCCGAAGGAGGTGTCCACCTCAAGCCTTTCTCTGGCTCCACATGACAGACCTGAGTCCTGCCAGGGCGTTTGGGAAGGTTGAGTTGTTCAGGAAGGAGTGAAGAGTGTGCCAGAGGTTTACTCCAAGTCCTTTGCTTGTTTCATGACCATGCTGCCGCCATGGCTTTCCATTCCTCAATCCACAGACCATGCGTTGACCACAAGGCTCTTCTGGAGTGGCCGCAGAGTGGGGATGTGGCAAGCCTGTCTCTCAACAGGCAGCATCTTCCCCCTCAATCTAATTTAAAATAGCTGGGAAACGTGCATGTGTGTGGGACTCCTGGCATCCCCCCAAATCCTAGAACTTAAGGGGACAACTTTGCCCCACTGCTCAGCAATGGCTGCAACTTTGGAAGTGACTGGCTTTAAGCATGGCGGGGAGCAGACCCAGCCAGGGCATCCTTGCCTTCTGCCTCTTTTTATTTGTGGGGATTATGGTGTGCCCCTTGGCTGCGACAGAGAGGGTGAGGGGGTGACGGACATGTCCCATCTCCTGGAGCAGGGTTGCTGTACCCCTGTCCGTTGTGAAATGGCTGCACTTAGCAGTTGAAGCTGGTTCAGGGTTTGTAAGATGCTGCAGCTGCCTGGGCAGTGAGTGGGATCTTGGCAGGACAGGAGGCTGGCAGAGGGAGTGTGCAGGACCGCAACTGGTGCCAAAACCTGCTTCCCTGCCCACCATCCCCTTTCCCAGTAGGGGTGTGGACATTTCATGCCAAAAGCAGTGGTCAGCCAAGGCTTCTTTCCCGAGCTGGCCTACAAGCGAAAGGCTGCTTTGGTCTGCAGGGACCCAAAATAACCCTTGAATTTTTTTCTCCTAGCTGCTGCGTACAGCTGACATGTGGAGGATTGAGCCAACCTTGACCTGCCACAATCCTGGCAGTGGTTGGCCCCCATGTGCTCATCCCAGCTTCTGCCAGGGGGCTACTGGTCAGCAGGAAGGAATCGCCCCTCCAGATTTTGGGAGCTGGGGAGATGGTGATGGCTGGGGGAGATCTTGTTGTTCTGCCTCTGGCTTCACTCCTCCACCCCTCCCACTAAATTGGAAGCAGCTGTGCAGCCTGGACCAGCCTCCAAAAAACCTCTGAGTAGGGGCAAAATGAGCTGTGCTCCTGTGCCAGCCCCCCTGGCAGTACCTCGTCTGAGTCCTCTGGGTGCAGGGACAAGGGTCTCTGTCCAGCCTCAGGGATGCTCTCCCCCCTGCTTGGGAGCCTCGGGCTTGGGGGCAGTTTAGCAGCTTCCTTAGGGTGTGGGCAGCTCTTCCCAGCTGAGTGTCTTACCTGCCACCAGTTCTGTGCATTTGTATCTGGCACTGGCTCTGTACAGGAAGGAGCCAGAGCTGGAAGGACATGGAACCTCTCCCCTGGGAGGCAAATGTTCCCCTGGTGTGTGGAAGGTTGTTGGGTGGCAGTTGGCAGAGAGCTGCTGTGGGCAGGTGCTCTTGCTGCTGGTTGCCTGCCAGCTTTTCCTGCCCTTTCAGAAGCAGACTTTTTGTGGGGACGAGCGAGCAAGCCCCAGGATTGGGCTCTCTGGGGGCAGAGGAACCCCTGTGAAGTGCAGAGTGTCATTTGGGCTGGGGGAGTCTGTTTGGGGCTCAGCTGAGTCCTCCAAGCCTCCTCTGCCAGGGTCTCTGTGCATGCAGGGGCTCCCTGCATAGCTAGGGTAAGGATTTAGAAGGGCTTTAGAACTTTCCAGTGATTTCACAGCTGCACACCCCACCTTGCCCCTCACTGCAGGGTTGGTTTGAGGTCCTCCCAGCTGTAACATAAGCCATCCCCATCCTTCTCCCCCAGGTTGCTCTGTGCTCAGGTCCTTTGTGTCATTACTGGCCTGACTCCCTCCAGGGTCTGCCAGTGAGGTCAGTCCTAGAGCCAGGAACATGAAGCAATGAAGGAGGAATCCTCTTCATTCTCCATCACAGCACTCTGGGGCCCATCAATGGCAGGTGGCCTCCTGCAGTCTTGCTCTTCCCCTCCAAATACTGCCCCCTGAGTGGTGACCTTGGGGTAGCCTTCTGTTGCTGGTAGATATGTCCCTACCAAGCCGAGGAGAAGGGAGGGTATGGAAAAACTCATCTTACTCCTCTTTCATTTTGTGTCCACGTGACTCTATCCCTTGAGTTTCTTCCCATGAGTACATTGAGTCCTTACCTTCAGACTTGTCTGGCCATGAGCTGTTCTCATGCTGTCTTGCTATATACTTCCCCTTTACACATCTCACTTTCGCTCCTTTCAGCCACAGACATGATGGGGGACTGGGGACATGGTCCCATAGGCTCAGCCTGTTCCTCTGAGGTGCTGTTGCTGCTGCCCATGGTGTGGCTGCTCAAGATACCATGTGTACAGACAGACAGGGATTACTCTTGAGCAAGCCTGAGCGTGACTCTGAGGGAAGCTACTAAAGCAAGGGGAAGCATCTGGCAGCCATGCCCCAGGGCGTCTTACCTAAATGCTGCCCCATCCTACCAGGGACCATCCCTCTTCCCACCCCAGCAGGTGGAACTAAGGAGTGTTACCTGCCTGCAGGAGAGCGGAGCTTGTGGGCAGGCAGGAGCCAGCACTGTGCCTTGTGCTGTGACATGTTTGGGATTGCCTCTGTCCTCCATGCATAGCTGACCTGGTATGTGGTGGCCTGTGCCACTGCTGCACCAAGCCTCAGACTCCCCCATGCAAGGAGAACCTCCCAGCTCAAGGCTGCCTCTGGCCACTCATTGTGATCCCAGCTGATTTTTACATTAATGGTGTCCGGTTGTTCTCCCCAAAGGTCCTGTAGGATTTTCTCTGTTGGGAAGCGGAAATGTGGCTTCCTCCCATTGTGCCTCTTCCCGACATGGTCCCCAGGCTGACCCCAGAGGAGCACCCCTTCCCACAGCAGTCCCCCTCATGCAGCCCCAGGGCAGAGCCAGGCACCATCTCTACTGGTCATACTGGCTCCTTGCGGGGCTCAGACCAGCCCTGTGGACAAGGGCTGCTGGCTGCAGAGGATGCCAGGTGAGGATTATGGGCTGGGGCCATGCATCTCCAGGCTATGCCTGATCCCATAGTGGTCCAACAGGGAGCCATAGCCAAGTGACGTGAGCTTGGTTTGAGCCTCTGTGCTTGCCTGTAGTGGGTCATCCCCCTGCCCCTCCCCACCTCCAGGCAGCCCTAGAGGTGCTGAAAGCTGCCTGGAGGCACCATCCAGGTCTTGGAGATGGTTTCTACCTGGTTTTGGAGGTTTCTGCAGCTGCATTGAGTGGACCCCTCAGCAAATCCCTCCCTCTGCACTTGGAAGAAAGAGTGTTTATTCTTCTAAATTTGAAAAAAAAACGAGCCTGGACCTGGCCCTAGAAAGATGTGCCTCCCTCCCCACCCTGCTGAGAAGCAGGTCAGGGTTGTGGCTTGGAGGGGATAGTCTTTTTCCCTCGGGAGAGTGGTCTGAGTGGGTGCCGTCAGGGAAACCAGCTCCTTGGAAGAGCCCCTATGAAACCTGCCTCTGCAAACAGGCTCTCGAGAGCAGCTTATCTCTCCTCCTCTGACACCTCCTCAGAAATGACGTCCTCCCTTAACTGCTGCCCCACCGGGTGCTCTATCTCCTCCTGCACCCTCAAACCACTGGCCTTGGAGCTGGCAACTGCTCTGATATTTGTGGGACTTTTCCTGCCTCTCCCAAGGCTGTGCCATCCCTTCAGTCCTGTGTCCTGAAGTGACCAGGAACGAGGGTCTGGGACCAACCTGTCCTTCTGGTAAGTTTCTTGCTGTGACATTAAAATGTCCCTCTGCGGTATTTGATGAGATGCTAGCAGGAGCACCCATCTGTGCTCCGGGAGGTATGTGTATGGGTGCCTGGAGGAGTTTTCTCTGGCTGGGGACCAGGTGTGCTTGGGCTTGGGCACTTTGCGCCAAGGAGAGAGGTGTGTGTGTTCACTGTGGGGCTGCCATTGCTACAGGCCCCTTGTTAGTATTAGACCAGTGATATGTCTGGGCTGGAAACCCACTCAGCAGCCCCAGTCGGGAGGTGGATACCCACGGTTTTACGAGACTTGGTGATGGGTGGAAAAGTCCCAGCTGCATTACCTAGGGCAGTTTTACAGCTGCCTCTGCCCTGTCACTGCCCACTCCCCTCTTCATGGTGGGAAACCCTTCAGGGACAGCCCTGGAGTCCCACCAGGCCCTGGGGAATTTGCTGCCTGGCCGGGTCACTTTACCTGCTGGGAGTGAGGGCCCCTGGAGAGTGTCTTAGGGTTCCTTGAACTCTGCAGATAAGGAACTTCGCAGCTGTCTGGTGTGTGCAGTTCAAAACACGCCACAGGACTGAACACTCCCCCCGCACCTCCCCGTGCCACTCAGCATCTGAGATAACAGCCAGTGGCGGGTGCTGGGAATGGGAACGGCCCCCGCAGCTCCTGCTCTGCTGGGAGTTTGCCACAGGCCTAAAGGCAGAGAGGGTCTAGAACTGCCTCTCCTTTTGCTCATGGGGGAGGTGGAGGGGGCAAGGTGAAGCAGTCAGAAATGTTGTCCAGGGAAACTCATCTCTGTGTGAATGAGGGTGCTGCATGGTACTGTCTTGCAGGAAACTTTTTCTGCCTGCCAAGCCCTGGCAATGCTGAGGGGCTCGTCTGCAGGCAGCAAGGCAAGGCAGGAGGCAGAAATGCCCCTGTTCTGCTCCTTGGCTAAGCTCCCTCCTCAGGATGCTGGCAGGAGCAGTGGTGGGAGGGTGCATATGGTGCAGCAAGCCTGTTCGTAGAGAGGCAGGACTCAGAAAGGAGAAGAACAAGAAAAATAGGAAGTGCTATCAGCTCTCTGATGGAAACTGCTCACAAAGCACAACAGGAGTGGGAAGCCTGCTGCCGTCTGTTGAAGGGATGGGGGATCGGAGGAAGAGAGACCATAGCAGAAAAGCCAGATGAAGCTTTTTCCTCTCTGTTTGCTCCAGAAGAGCCTGAGCAGTTTCTCTCACATTTTGGAGGGCTCCTCAGAGCATTGTCAGAGGAAAGGTTAGAAAGCAAAGCTAAACAGCAACAACTCATTAGGGCAAGGCAATGTTCGCCAGTAGGAAAGGGAAGGTGAACCGGCTGGCTGTCACGTGCCCTCTAGTCATTCATTCACAACTGCCCCGGCCCCCAGAGATTGGGAGGGAGGAAGATGTGACCTTCATTTCTAAGAAGGGCTGGAGGGAACTTCAGAGAAAAGCTGCTGCTGCATGTCCCAGATGTCTGTGCAGGGACAGGGTATGTGGGCAGATGGGGAGACTCTGGTTGAGGGGCCCCTGAGCTGGGACAGCACTTTGCAGGGACTCTGGGCTCATGGAACCCACAATTCCCCAAAAAAAAACATTCAGCCAAGGCTTTCAGCCCAGTTTTTAAGGGAACTGGCTGGTCAAGAGAGGAAGTCCTTCACATGTCTCCATACTTGGTACAAAAACAGGAAGGAGGGTGTAGGAGTCAGTGGTCAGTTTTTGAGGTGGAAAGAGATCACTGTATTGGCTCCCATGTTTTTTCAGCACATTTGTGAGTGACCTGGAAAAGGGAATGAGCAATAGGATGACAGGGCTTGCTGAGGCACTTAGATTACTCAGGTTCATGGGGACATGTGCCAGATAGGAAGACTACAGAAGACCATTATAACACCAGGCAGTGGGCAGATGAAATGCAGTTTAGATAAATATCAAGTGATAGCCGAGAAGGGGTGGAGGGGAGTGGGAAGAAAGCCCCAAATCCACAATCAAGATTATACGATTAGTTGACCACTCACAGCAAGGCCTGAGGCTGTTTTGATAGCTCAGTGTGCATAAAACCACATTGAATTAATCATCTTTGTGACTGACAAAGCAGGAAAGCCTTGCACCACTCTTCAAACTGGCATCCTACCCCCTCCCATACCCTGTGTGCCTCCATTCCCAGCACCTTTGGAAGGTTTGAGGGGAGACAGGGAAGGTAGTGAGGAAAGCAACAAGGAGGACTGAAGGCGTGGAGCCATGCCTGGATGACTAAGTGAGCTAGAATTTTTCTGTTTGGAAAACGTGCTGCAGGGTGGATACAATCCAGGCCCGTAAAGCCGTAGCTGGCATGGAGAAGCCACTGCAATGTTCATCCGCCCCTTGGCGGCAAGGGTGAGGGAGCCCCAGCTGAGGCCCTGCGCATGGGAAGAGAGGCTGCCCTTGCACAGAGGCTCCTGAGTTAGAGAGGGAAGCGGGGATTTCACAGAAGTGAAACCCACCACAGGCTGCAAAACACATGAACAGCATGTCCCTTCCAGCTCAGAGGCTGGGGGAGTAGTCAGGGAGAGTCTATGTCTGTGCCATACTTACCTGAGACTAGTCTCTGGCTTGACCTAGGCTACCTGCCTTTATTTTGGGAGGGCTTGCATTTGTCCCAGCACTCTTGTAATGGTGCACAATCACACACACTCATACATCTTGTGAAATACAAGCACGTGTCCTTGAAGCTTGTGACTGAAGGTGGAGGCAGGCAGGACGCTGCCCAGGAAGCTGGTTCCCCAGATCCCAGCACAAGGTAGGAGGACCCGCGAGTGTTACATTTAGATTTCAGACACACACATGAAATGTCATGAAATGGGTAGTCTTGGAGCGTTTCCCATCCTCCAGCTGAGTCACGGCCACCAGGGCTTCATGTGACTTGCACACCTGTGCCAGGCTTGTTCCCTGCCCACAGATAAACCACCATGGGCCCCCAGATCAGCCTTCCTGCTAGGAAGGCTCTGGTGTCACCACCCAGGGAGGTGAGCGGATGTAGGTGATGGGGTGAAGCCTGGTGAGGCACCCGGCCCTCCCCTGTCTTGGCTGTGCTTGAAGGAAGTGCTGACCTTATCCCTGCAAAGTAATCCCCTACAAGTGGTGGCAGGCAGACACGGGGTGCTTGCCATCAGCCCTGACAGCAGCCCCTTGTCTAGGGACTGTAACAGCAGGGCTACGCTTGGTGTGGCATAAAGGGCTTTCCTTTAAAGAAATGGTGTTTCTGGGTATAACCTTGTCGCATGCCTACCCAGCATAGTGAAATTGCTCTTGAGTGATGTGCTGTGCTCAACTTCAGCGGAGGCAGCCGGAGCAAGAGGAAGTGTGGGAAGGGAGAGGTAGGGAAATATCTGCAGCCCAGTGATGAACAGCTGCCTGCAGAAGTGGCTGTCCTGCAGTGCAAACTTTTCTGCAGAAGTTAGGCGGTTTTGGTGATTTTTTTTTTTGATTTGGGCCCTGCTGTGGGCTCCCGTGGCTTGGCTGGCAATGGGACTGCATGGCCCAACACCACAGGTGTCACTTAACGTCTGTCAAGGCCTTTGTGTGGTGTGAATGGGCAATTAAAATTGTGCCATCTCTTGTTTGTACCTGGTCAGAGGTGCTGGCCTGCAGTTTGTTAAGCCCACTCCTTGTTATCTTGCTCCTTCTGCTTACACATCACTTCCAAGGGGCTAAGGCAGACTGCTTTATGCCCAGGAGCAAAATGGATGTCCTTACACCAAGGCCTCACTTCCCGTTGCTCCTGAATTTCCCTGCCCCCCAGGCTGTGCAGCCACTGAGGTAGTGGCTGGGCTAAACATCAAGAGACTCCTGCAGGTTGTGGTTAGAGCTGTGCTATGCCAGCCCAGTGGCTGGAGGGTGGCCACCATCCCCCCCATCCCTTACGGTAAGGCTGCTCTCGACAGGCGGGAGCAGGGTTACCACCTGTCACTGGTGCTGGTTTATGCGACCTTTTCTGTTTGTGGTAGGGCTGTTTGTAAGAGCTGGCAGCTGGACGCGTTTCCTGCTGTAATGAGCGTTGACCCATCCACCCCTTGGCAGGCACCAGCTCTTTGTGGAAAAAATTAGGAGGCACTTAGCGAAGTGAGACAGAAAACAAACAGAGCAAGCAGGAGGCTGCAGTGGGCAGCTGGGCAGTGCCTGCCGAGGTCAGGCTTCTGACGCAGGGATGTGGGTGCTGTCCATATGGAAGCAGGAGATGGCTGGGAAAGCAGCATGGCAGAGGAGCACACAGCACCCTGCCATGGCACCCCCAAAACCCCAATCCCTCCACCTCTTCCCTGGCACCCCTGGTTCCTGACATCTCTTCCATGACACCCATCTCTTCCTCCCTTCCCTGGGTGCCTGGGCAGCAGGACCTAGGCTGTGTGCCAGCTGTGGTACCTGATACCTCTTCTCCTCCTCTGCGGATGCCGCTAGATCCACATGGCCCCAGCCCTTGTGACTTGATCCGGGGCCTGACAGTCAGCCCCAAGAGCAGGGGGGCGCAGAAGGGGGCACGCCACACTGCCTTCAAATACATTGAACACAGGGCTTGCCCTGGCTTTGTCCTCCCCAGGTACGTCTGCAGGGTTGGTCCCTGCCCCAGTTTCTTGGGACACAAGTATGACCTACTGGGGGGGCTATAGGAGAGGGGCCACAGGCTTGGCTGAGCAAGGGGCAGTCTGTTGAGGGCTTGCTGGGGACCCATGGGAGGAGCTGGGGTTCTTCTGCCTGTTTTGGTATGATTATCTGTTTGCTTGGGACAAGCAGTGGCCCTGGCAGGGTTTCTGTGTGCGAGGGGGTGGCAGTAGTGCTTGCAGATACCCCTGCTAATCCAGAGTCAGGGCTCAGGGCATCTCCTGCCTGCAGAGGCCCTGGCAGGCTGCCAGGAAGGGATTTTGGAATGTTTTCTCTGGAAGCCTGGGTGGGTCACCAGGGCAAGGCAGGAGCTGTCCTGAGCTGTCTGCGTGGGAAGGCAGGGGGGCAGCACTGCAGATGGCTCCAGAGTCATGGTGTGGCACCTGCCACATTGGTGGGGCTCTGGTTCCCATGCAGACATACCCGTTGTCCCGCTCTGGTTTTTCCAAGCAGCCAACGGGCTTCCCCAAATCCCTCTCCACATCCCACCGGCGATGTTTCGGCTCCATCAAAGCTGTAGGCTCCCCCACCTTCAGGGCCACACCGAGGGAAGGAGGGGAGCTGTGCCCGGCACCGGGCGAGCACCTGCGGCGGGGGGCCGGGCTCCGCTGCCTTTCAGGCACGCCGGGGCTGGCAGGGACTACAGATCCCAGCATGCTGCTCCCTGCCCGCCCCCCCACGCCCTACCTGGCAGGGTGCGGGCAGGGATGCCGTAGCCGGCAGCAGCGGCGCGGGCAGCGGGCGAGGGGCATGCCCCGGGAGGGCCGGGTGATCAGCGCCGGGAGCCCCGCTGCCGATGAAGCCCCGGCGGAGGTGCAGGAGCACCCCATGCTGCGCCGCCCGAACTGGAAAAGGACAAGGCAGGCCTGCGGCTTTCCCGGGGCGGCTGATCCCGCTCTGCCCCAGGAAGAGGGGAGGGAGAGGGAAAGACCCCTTATCGTGGCTGCTTGCGGGGAGAGAGAGCAACGTCAGGGCGGCAGCGGGGGCTGGGAGGTGGCAATGGGGGAGAGGGAGAGGTGGTGAGAAGGAGCGGTGGGCGCCGGGGAGGGGACGGCAGTGCCAGGGACGCCCTTGGCTTTCCAAGGTGACCCAAGAAACGGCTGCGAGAGCCCCAGGGAAGTGGGAATTGGAAATGCGGGGTTTGCGCGGTTCCGGGCAGACAGGCTGCTCAATTAAGTGTTGTCTTTTCTGCCGCTGTGCCCCGGGCGTTGGAGAGAGGTGGGGAGGGCAGGGGGGTGGATACAGCCCACTGCACATAGGCTTCTGCTCCCAGCCCCGGGATTGGGGGCAGAAAGCTGCAAGCTCACAAATCCCTTAAGAGCCTGCTTTGGAGCAGCTGGGCAGCCGGCACCGAACGGCCCGGGCAGCTCAGGAAAGCTGTTTGCCGCACAAAGGGAAGGCTGGCTTTCCCCCAGACAGCAGAACAGGGCCGTGTGTCTCAGCCCCCCTGCTGAAGGACTCTCAGCTGCAGGTTTCCAAAGCTGCTGCACTGTGCTCTCATCGCTTATCAGCTCTGTTTGGCTCCTGGTACTGTGGAGTACTTACCTGGCAGCAAGGCTTGGGGATTCAAAACAGCACTGCCCCTGCCTCGCCCGAGTCCCTCACTCCTCCATAAAATCCTGTGTTTGCTTTCCAGACGGAGAGCAGCCACGAGACTTGCTGAGACCTGTGCTGACTCTTGCCACGCAAGATGACGGCAAGAGACGGACCCCAAGATAGGTAATGATGAGCTTTGGTGTAGATGTAGGGACACAAGCAGGGTACCAGGAAGTGAAGGAGGACAGGGGGACACAGCATCTGGGAGACCCCCTCTCTTCCGTGCACACTGGGTTAACAAGATGTCCCTTCCCAGAGATGCTCTGTCAGCTTTTCCATAGCAAACAGGTTGTAAAGAGTCCCTGGCACTGGGGGCATGTCTTGGGAGCATGATTCCACCCCAGCTCTGCTCACAGCTGCTGTGCATCTGGGTGCCACATGCTGAGGAGCAGCCAGCCTCCCCCCACCTTTGTACACTCCCGGGTGGGGCCTCCCACAGCTCCTCTGTGGTGCCACATCTCCAAGAGCCCAGGCTAGCAGGAGCTGTGGGGCAGGGACAGGGCAATGAATTTCTTCCTCTCTCCTCCTGGTGATTCCTATTGTGGGGTTGGGGACAGTGAGAAGCGAGGCCAGTCCCCTGCTCTGCCTGGCATCTCGCTCCAAACTGTTCTGTCCCCTCCACAGGTACAAGGCTGTTTGGCTGATCTTCTTCATCCTTGGCCTGGGAACTCTGCTGCCCTGGAATTTCTTCATGACTGCCAGGGAGGTGAGGGCTTCCTTTCTGTTGCTGCCCATAGCACTAATCATCCCCTGTCACACCTAGGAACCATGGTGTAGGTGTGCCAGCACAGCACATGGGACCCCCATGTTTGCATGCAGGAGATAGAAGCATGAGGGACCTGGGTGGATGAGTGGCACTGAAGCAGCAGGAGGTCTGGCCATGGGGGTAGCCTGAGTGTGCTGCAGGGGAACCTCACAGCACCTTGGCCCCACCAAGCTTTTTCCCTTGCAGTATTTCATCCGCCGCCTTGCGGACATAAAGGAGGTGCGCCAATTCCAGAACCAGACCAGTTACCCTCCCTCCTACTTTCAGTCCATGTCGGACATAAAGGAGGTGCACCAATTCCAGAACCAGACCAGTTACCCTCCCTCCTACCTTCAGTCCATGTCGGACATAAAGGAGGTGCGCCAATTCCAGAACCAGACCAGTTACCCTCCCTCCTACCTTCAGTCCATGTTTGACAACTTCATGACTCTCTGCGCCATGGCGCCCCTTCTCATCTTCACCTGCCTCAACTCCTTCATCCACCAGAGGTGAGCCTTGACCCACCCTTGCCCCTGCCAACTGTAGGGCTACCACAGGGCACATGTAGGGCCCTGGCTCGTCCTCCTGTGCCAGCACTGAGCCAAGCCACAGCCTCTTAAGTCAAAGGCAAAACACCAGTCTCCCGTGCTGGCATTTGACTGGGATTCCCATGGGAAAGCTTTGCCCAAGCCTCACAGCCTTTTTGAAGGTGGGTTTTCCTCACTGAGATCTTCTCTTGTAGGATTCCTCAGCAGATACGCATCTCAGGCAGCCTGGTGGCCATTGGGCTGGTGTTTTTAGTCACTGCAATCATGGTGAAGGTCGCCATGGAGCCTCTTCCTTTCTTCATCTTTACCATGATCAGCATTGTCTTCATCAACTGTGAGTGAGGCAGTGGGGGGAAGGAAAGGGGCACAGCCCCATGACTAGGGCTGATCTCCCTGGGAGAAAAGCATGGACCTCACTGCAGGAGAGACAAGGAGGAGGGGGATCCACCTTGCCTCATGGGGCAGGGGTCTTGGCTCCCTGCAGAGGTGCAGTCCATCTTTGCCTTTGGTTTCTCATTTCTGTTGCTCTTTCCCCTTCGCAGCCTTCGGCGCCATCCTCCAGAGCAGCCTCTTTGGGCTGGCAGGGCTCCTGCCTGCCAGCTACACTGCTCCCATCATGAGTGGGCAGGGCTTGGCGGGTACCTTTGCTGCTTTGGCAATGATCTTCAGTATTGCCAGTGAGTAATCCCTGTCCTGCAGGTGATGGGGACTTGCCAGAGCACTGTTGTCAACAGAATCTGCTGGGGTCACGCTGTAAGGTTGGGTGGGAGGTGGCAGCCGGGTCTTGCTTCTCTCAGCCCTTGTCATCTTCTGTCTTTTTCCCCCCATGTCTCCTCCCTTCCTGTGCTCCCAGTTGGCGCCAAGCAGCCTGAGAGTTTCATTGGTTACTTCACCACAGCCTGTGTGGCAATTGTGTTGGCCATCTTCTCCTACGTCATTCTGCCTCGCATGGTGAGACTCATCATGGTGGGGAAGGGTGTGGGGACATGGGACCTCTGCACATCACAGCAGAAGGACTGTGGCCTCCTAGCACCTGAGCCTTGGCTCCTACCAGCATCTACCTCCTGGGACAGGGCAAGCTCTCCCCTGTCCTGAGGGAGCTTTCTGGGATACTTCCCACTTCAGATACCCCAGTATTCTTGGGGTACCGTGGAAATGAGCCCCTGGGTGAGTGGGAAAGCATCAGTATTGGACATAAATGGAAGGAATACTTTGCCCATATTGCCCATATTTCTTATTACCACACAGTTCCTGGCAGACTTCTTTCCTCACGCATGAACAAGTTCTCAGTGTCTGTCTCTCCACAGGATTTCTTCCGATACTACTCCATGAAGGACAAGACAGAGTACCGTGTGTACAATGCAGAGCTGGAAACCAAGAGAGACCTGATTAAGAACGGTGAGAGGCTGAGAGGAGGATGAGGAAGAAAAAAGAGGAAGAGATGAGAAAGAATGAGGCAGAAGGACTAAATTAGATCTCAGCTTTCTGGGGTCTGCTATGCCTTCCTTGTGTCTCTCCCTGCAGATGAGCCCAATGGCATGGAGCAGAATAACTCAAAGATCATCCCTATCCACAACCCTGATGAGAAGCCCTCAGTCATTGCTATTTTTAAGAAGGTCAGTGAGTTACCAGCAACCCCTGCCCTGTCCCTCATATCAGGCAATGGGCACAGGTGTAGGAGAGCATGAGGAGAGACCAGCCCTGCGCTGGTCTCTTGCCCTATGTTTGGTACCAGCCTCTTTCTTTCATCTGCCTAGCTCTGGGTCATGGCTGTGTCCGTCTGCTTTGTCTTCACTGTCACCATTGGCGTCTTTCCTTCCATCACAGCTAAGGTGTCCACTGTCCTCGGAGAAGAAAACAAATGGGGTAAGTGTGGCCAGGGATGGGGTAAGAGGAAAATAGGAACAAAGTGAATGGGAGAAGAGAAAGTGGGATTTGAAGTAGCAGGTGTGTGTGGTGGGTTAGCCCTGGCTGGATGCCCGGTGCCCACCAAAGCTGCTGTATCACTCCCACTCAGCTGGATAGGGGATCGACAATATAATGAAAGGTTTGTATTTTGAGATAAGGACAGGGAGAGATCGCTCATCAAATTACTGTCATGGGCAAACCAGACTCAACTTCAGGAAAATGAAATTATCAATCAAATTAGAGTGGGATATCGAGAAATAAAACCTAAATCTTAAAACATCTTCCCTCCACCCCTCCCTTCTTCCTAGGCTTAACTTCAATCACGATTTCTCTACCTCTTCCTCACCAGCAGCACAAGGGGATGGGGAATGGGAATTGTGGTCTGTTCATCACACATTGTCTCTGCCACTCCTTCCTTCTCAGTGGGAAGACTTCACAGTCTTCCCCTTCCCCAGTGTGGGGTCCCTCCCATGAGGACAGTCCTCCATGAATTTCTCCAACATGAGTCCTTCCCACAGGCTACAGTTTTTTATGAACTGCTCCCCCTTCAGGTACAGACTGCTCCAGCGTGGGTCCCTCATGGGTCCACAGGTCCTGCCAGGAGCCTGCTCTGGTGTGGCTTCTCATGGGGTCACGGCCTCCTTCAGGCATCCACCTGCTCCAGCATGGGGTCCTTCACAGTCTGCAAGTGGATATCTGCTCCACCATTAACTTCCATGGGCTGTCCTCCATGGGACAGCCTGCCTCACCATAGACTTCGCCACAGGCTGCAGGCGAATCTCTGCAGGCGAATCTCTGCTCTGGTGCCTGGAGCACGTCTTCCCTATCCTTCCTCACCAACCTTGGTGTCTGCAGTGTTGTTTCTCTCACATATTCACACTCATCTCTCTGGCTGCAATTGTGTAGTTTTGGTGGTTCCCCCTGCTATTTATCACAGAGGCACTACCACTGGCACTGACTGGCTTGGCCTTGGCCAGTGGTGGCCATCTTGGGGCCAGCTGGCATTGGCTCTGTCAACAGAGGGGAAGCTTCTAGCAGCTTCTAACAGAAGCCACCCCTGTAGCCCCCACCACTATCAAAACCTTGCCACACAAACCCAATACAGTACGTCTGAAGGGACAAGGAAACCACTGTGAATGATGGATTGGATGCAGACACTGGCCTGGCCAGCCCTTATTGGGAAACCTTAGGAGGACCGAGACCTGAAAGGCAGTCTCCATGCAATTGGCTGGACAGCCTGGGGCACCCCGTGCTCATCAGTAACCTTTTCCCCCTTCGGCAGATCTCTACTTCATCCCTGTCTCCTGCTTTCTGCTCTTTAATGTCTTCGACTGGACGGGACGGAGTCTCACTGCCCTCTTCACGTGGGTAAGCATGGGGCAGGGAGCAAATGTCCAGGCAGACTCTGTCCCCAGGCCTTCAGCCACGGCTCTCACTCGGGCTGCCATCCATGGCTTAGAGCTGTAAGGAGGTGCAGAGCCAACTCCTGCCTTGGCTTTAATTCCTAAGGAGAGATATATAGGTCAGAGGTGAGAACCACAATGTCATCCTGTCCTCCTCCCACCCTTCTTTTAGCATGTCTGGGATGTAGCTGTCTCCTCCGTTTCAGCCTTTGTAAACAAACCTTCACTCCAGCTAAGCAAACAGCAAGACAAGACAGCATTAGGGAAAGAGGGTGAGAGACAGGGCAGCCCAAAATAAAACCTCTGTTCTCCACACAGGACACAGCCTTGTCCTGGGAGCAGGACAGAGCCATACCATGTAGGTCACAGAACTGTCCCGTTGCTCTAATCTCCCCTGTCT
This sequence comes from Chloroceryle amazona, assembly GCA_027560015.1. Classification (NCBI taxonomy): domain Eukaryota; kingdom Metazoa; phylum Chordata; class Aves; order Coraciiformes; family Cerylidae; genus Chloroceryle; species Chloroceryle amazona. The sequence continues at coordinate 32,295 of JANHFX010017157.1, forward strand.
GTCTCAAGGATGCTGATGGGAGCTGTGATGGATGGTGGTGGAGGAAGGGAGCTGTCCTGTCTGTGTCTCTTCCTGCCCTTCACCCACACACCCCCAGTGCCGTTTCCCCCTGTATTGTTCAGGCTGTTTGTTTTGAGAAGCTCCTCAGCACCATATGCCATGGGGTCCGTCCAGGCCTGGCTTCTCCACAGCCTGGAGCTGCTTCTCCCCTGGCCATCACTGCTGGCTGCAAGCCGCGTTGCTTGGTGTCCACGCTGCAGCCTCCATGGTGGGATGACCCAGCAGGAAACGTTTCCAAAACAAGGTTGTGTGGAAAGTCTGACTGCCTGCAGTTTGGGCCTCATTTCCCTGGTTTGGGCCCCACTTGCGCTTTTTCTCCTCCTCAAGCAGGAGAGGCTGCTGCTCTTGCCAGTTTGCCCACAGACACAGCAGCTGGCCTAACCTCAGCTTCCCGCCATACTCGTGAACCATCCTGTGGCTATGCCAGCCCAGCAGCTCTCAAGGCAGCTGTGGGTGTCTCCTGACCCCAGAGCAGTGAGCCCTATCATCTGCGACCCTGGCACCTCTCTGAAGGCACCCTAGACGAAGCCAGGCACATCTTGTACCCAAGGCTGCCTCAGTCCCAGCTGCAGGAACAACACAGGGGGATGGTGGATTCTTCGTCCCAGTCTCACAGGTCCAGGGAATCTCAGGATCTGAGGAGACAAACTCATTCTGTACCTTCCCCAGCACTGTCCAAAACAGCCCCATCCCGTTTCCCAGACTGATGGATCTTGTCCCACTTGGCTGGAGGATGGTATGGGAGGCTGAGGAGCCAGTTAAAGCCCAGTTTGCAGGCTCAGAGGTTCTGGAGGGGATTTAACCTCAGACAGCCTTGTCCTGCACGGTGATTTGCTGCAGGAGGAGATTGCGTGAGAGTGCACCAGGCTCTCCTGCCTGTTGTTTCCAGCAAGGGCTACGCAGCTGCTCACAAGCCCAGCTCAGTATTTTGGCCCTAGTGCTGCTGCTCTCCATGTCACCCAGGATAGGACTTTAAGACCTTGTAGGACCTCCTTACCACAGCGGGGGTGATGCTGAGATTTGTTGCAGCAGAGAAAGTCTCTCAACAACTTTGCCACAGACCTGCTGCAGTAGGGATGGCCTCCGTACAGCCCCTGTCGGCACGCCATGGGAGGGGGAATGTCTGTTTCTCAGCTGCTCAGTGACATGTATTTTTCTCCCAGCCTGGGAAGGACAGCTGCCTCCTGCCAGCATTGGTGGCCCTCCGTGTCATCTTTATCCCTCTTTTCATGCTGTGCAATGTGAAACCCCGTGAACACCTGCCTGTCGTATTCTCTCATGATGCCTGGTACATCATCTTCATGATCTTCTTCTCCATCTCCAACGGCTACCTGGCCAGCCTTTGCATGTGCTTCGGGCCCAAGTGAGTAAGAGCTTGGGGCAGGGGTAGGGTTGGGTACACCCCCAGATGCCAGCCCCAGCATCACTCCTGGAGCCTGGTTCAGCCCAGCTCTGGCATCTGGAGAAGGGGATGCAGGCACAGAGAGAAATGGCCACACTACCTCAGGGAAGACAACCCCACTGTGCCATCTCCCAATCTCATTCCTCCACGTTCTAGAGATGAGGAAGCCATTGTTTGGATTCTCCATTGCCCCTGCTGGGGAGGGGGCCAGGGGGTTCACACCTCCAGC